>JAQJVL010005211.1:0-37313 GCA_035578905.1 Stictocephala bisonia | reverse complement strand
ACGCCTATAATATGTATTATAGTATTTGCCTTAATATCGATCTTTATTTGGCCCGTCATATGTAATGCTTAAACTGTGATCAATGTTATCCTTAATGTTCTTAAAAAGAGTTGTTGTGTTCGTAGTTCAGCTTCACCTCCTCTGAGGCCAACTTGTCCATTGGAACTTTGCCCATTAACTACGTTGTTAACACAATAGAAACAATTCACCCACCATTAACCTTACACTATATTTCTTTAAGTAAGATGTTTTAAAATCATGATATATAAAAAGGTTACTTAAATCAAAATATATGTTTAATCTGTAAATAAAATGCTTTGCTTATAATATAAATGTAATCATGATTTGTTGTCTTTAAACTAATGTTTTTATACATAATTTGTGTTATTAAAACTCCAAATATCAATTAGTTTATTTTGTTCCTTTGATTATTGCATTTTCCATGTATAATTAATAGTTAAGACATTAGGCCCTTACTTAGTTTGCTTTAACATTTCTTTACAAATAAATACATATTTATGTCTAGGTCTACCAAAGTAAATTATGGGTGGCTACCCAACCTGATTACGAGTAGCTACTTAAATCGATTACTGTTGCTAAAAAGAAATAACCCGGGTAGTTGGCTACACAACCTGATTTACGATTAGCTATCAACTCGATTACTGTTGCTAAAAAAATTAACCGGGTTTAGTTGCTACCCAACTGATTACGAGTAGCTACTCAACTCGATTATGTTGCTAAAAATAATAACCGGGTAGTTGCTACCCAATCTGATACGGTAGCTACATCAACTCCATTACTGTTGCTACAAAGAAAAAAAACCCGTAGTTGCTACCAACCTGATTACGATAGCTACTTCAACTACGATTACTGTAGCTAAAAAGTAATAACCCAGTGGTGCTACCCAACTGAAATACGATAGCTCTCAAATCGATTATGTTGCTACAAAGAAATAACCCGGGTTATTAAACAACCCAAACCTGATTACGATTTTGTTCTTTAACACGTTATGTTGCTAAAAAAAATAACCCTACGTATTTTGGCTACCCAACCTGATTACGATAGCTACTCAACTCGATTACTGTTGCTAAAAAGAAATAACCCGGGTAGTTGGCTACCCAACTGATTACGAGTAGCTACTCAACTCGACTACTGTTGCTACACAGAAATAACCCGGGTAGTTGGCTACCCAACCTGATTACGAGTAGCTAATCAACTCGACTACTGTTGCTACAAAGAAATAACCTGGGTAGTTGGCTACCCAACCTGATTACGAGTAGCTACTCAACTCGATTACTGTTGCTATAAAGAAATAACCCGGGTGGTTGGCTACCCAACCTGATTATGAGTAGCTACTCAACTCGATTACTGTTGCTACACAGAAATAATCCGGGTGGTTGGCTACCCAACCTGATTACGAGTAGCTACTCAACTCGATTACTGTTGCTACAAATAAATAACCCGGGTGGTTGGCTACCCAACCTGATTACGAGTAGCTACTCAACTCGATTACTGTTGCTACAAAGAAATAACTCGGGTAGTTGACTACCCAACCTGAGTACGAGTAGCTACTCAACTCGATCACTGTTGCTACACAGAAATAACCCGGGTGGTTGGCTATCTAATTTGATCACTGGTAGGTACCTAAGTAGAACATGATTTCTACCCAAGCTGATCAGGGGCTACCCAGGTTAATCACGGCTTCTACACAAGTTGCTCACGAGTGGGCTACCCAAGTTTATCACGAGTGGCTAGCCATTTGCTCATATTAGATACACAATTGTTATCATAGTTTTATAATACTTGTGCTATTAATGGGTGGCTGGCTATTCAGGTTGATTAGGCAGCAACACAGGATAATATTTTTACTAACCAATTTGACTATGGGGTTCTTCCCTTGTGGAATAAGCTCAGCCTTCTATAAAACTGAGCATTGATTTCCATTTCTAAATATGGATAAGTCGATCATATAAAATTTGTATACCAAGTCAAGTTTCTTAGGCCTACTGTCACGCACACCATACAAGGACCATGCTCAAGGACAAAGCTGTAGCAACAAAACCACCACCCCATCCATAAGCCGCGCAAGAATGCGTTCTTTGATAGCACAAAAAAGAAAAGAAATTATAGGCACAATAGATGTTAACTAACTTAAACATGGAAACTATTTAATCGAGTCGAAAAGTTATTGTAGCTAACACATAAAACAAAAATTGGATCAAACTTAAAATAAAAATATAGTTAAACTATTTAAAACATTTAATTACACTTTTTACACACACAAATCATAGTAAAAAAAAACTATAATAGATAAAAACATTAACATTAATACATTAAAGTTTTAGATTATTTTATGCTTTATAAAACTAGTCTACGCAGAATACAAATTAGGCCAGAAAAAGTAGATTGAATAAACGGGATTTTATTCCTTACGAAATACATAATTTTTACTTTTCAGCACTTTTTGAAAGATATTAAAATTCGTATGCCAGTTTAGAGTCGTCCATGTTATTCTTAGGAGAATTTCAAGCACTAAAATCAATCCCTATTAAATGGAAATGCGAAGTTTTAATGTTTTCGGGGTTGGCATGGTTACATCTATCTGCATTCGATATTTAAAAATATTACGACATTCCGAAGTGGGAAAACATTCATGTCCATCAGTTTGTCAGTCAATGATCCCATTCTAGCTTTATATTATATTGATGTAATACAAGATATATAACTATGTGATAAACTACATACCTAAATTATACGTTTAACAGTCGCCCATAAGCCATAAAGAGTCGGCCATACGTTTTGGAAAGCATAAAGCCCGGGAATGTGTGGTGTAGACCATGCGATAAATTTAATTAAATTTGTAATTATGTGACCCAGGCTACGATAACAGTAAATAGTGTCGTTATCAGTGGTTGCAGCCCAGCTATATAGAGTGGGGTTGGGGTGGGTCAGTGCTCACTCACATACGCACACGCTCCCGTTGTCATGGAGTCGGAGACGCACAGACTCAGGCGCTGGAGTCAGTCGACGCCCGACACTCAAGCCCGCGTCTGGGGTGCCTCTACCCCCGAGTACAGTGCGAGTACTGTTAAATTTTTGTTTTAGTGTATCAATGATAAATTGTGCTGTTAGTATATTAGAGATTTAGTGTTGTACTGTTTGTAATGTAACACTTGTTCTGGAATTAATTATAGAAGGCCAGGATCTGAACTAAAGCAAGGTAAGTTTATATTATAAACATAATGTATATAAATTTAAACTTAAAATATTTATATAAAATACATTTTTAAAGCGGCTTAAAATTCCACAATTTCATCGTTTTTTTTTTTTTTTTTTTAATTTTTTATAGAACTAATTCAATTTGGCCGAGTAAGATATAAATATAATTGTATCAAAAAGACATTCGTTACTATAACATAGCAATTATGTATGCTTGTATTAAATTACTATTTTCGTCTACAAAAAAGTAATTAATCAACATAATTACCATACTTGAAATTCTAATGCTAAAGTCAATGTTTACATGATTTCAAAGTTGATATTTACTGAGCATTGAGTGATTTGGTACATATATTAACATCTTTATAAAACTATTTACTACCCCTGTTTTGTGATTAAATACAACGCACGTATGTTTATAAGTAGAATAATACTATAGCAAAACTCTCCCCAACTCCAAACTGTATTGGAAAATATGTCTTATAAAACACTTTACTTACAATATTGACACTTTGACAGCAGCGAATGGACTTAAAAATGCCTAATATAAGATTATATAAGCTTTATAGCAAGACAAACGGCTCCTAAAATGGAAAAGAGTACTCAAAAGGGCTTAACAACAAGCCCTTGTGGACAGTTATGCTCAGAGTTGGTGGATTCGACAAGACTCCTCTTTGGCTAAAATCAAAAAGTCAATATTGATGTATATTTAGTCAGATGATCGTATCTAAGGAGGCGTACGATTAAGGTAAAAAATGTGTGTTTGTGTGTGTGTGTGTGTGTGTGTGTGTGTGTGTGTGTGTGTGTGTGTGTGTGTGTGTGTGTGTGTGTGTGTGTGTGTGTGTGTGTGTGTGTGTGTGTGTGTGTGTGTGTGTGTGTGTGTGTGTGTGTGTGTGATTTCTTTTATAAGTATACTCAAAAATGCATTTGCTTATTACCAAATTACCTTATGATTGTATTCATGTGACAATTGTTTTGTTTTAACCAATCTGTAAGCGTATTATCATATATATAAATATGTTTGTTATAATTTAGTACAATTTCTCTCAGAATTAACTTTTTCTTTAATAATGGTTCAGTTTTTTGTGCTATCACCAAGTAGTCTAATAATTTTACAGCATATTTTTGTGCAAGAAAATTTAAAAATAACCCAACCAGAAATGAAGTCCAATATGTTCATTTTATTCATTATTAGGCTTTTAGTGTGTTCCAGTTTGGCTTTTACAAAAGCCAGTACGTTGGTCTAAGATTACCTATTGTTTCACTATCTACGTTAAACTGAGTAGATTTTTAAGCTTTTATTAGAGTGAAACATAATTTTAACATGTATTATTATGCCTTAAAATTTATGTATGCATTACTTACGATAAAGTATGAAAAGCTGAGATTAAATTGTATGTACAATAACAATGTATTATTATTTTAATCTAAAAAATTATCATAAACTGACAATAATATCTTGTATCCTAATCGCAAAACTTAACGTTTATATAAACAAATTATAATAGGCTAATAAAGGAAACTTAACATTCCATTTTATTTTCAAGGGGTATATGTGTGTGTGTTTTTTAACTGAAAAACAAACCTATACGTAAATGAGACTCATTGTAAATAAATTCATCAAAGAATTACTTTTTTCCTACTACGGATAAATTGTATTTTTTACGTGAAAAGATTTTACTTTTCTTATACTTTCATCATGTTAAACATTAGAAAAATATATACAATAGGTTTTGAACACTTACAAAATTTCTTTCTTACATTATATAACTAGACGTTGCTTAGGTGTTCGTTCCTTTTACCTTTTACGACTAAAACTTCAGTATCTTAAGTAATAATCTCTTATAGTATTGTGAAACAAGAAAACAGTTTATTTACGATGCACATAAAGAGTTTTAATACTATCCTTTGAAAAAAAAAATACTAGTTGGCACTCAAAATCATCTATGTTTCAGTAAATGATATATATATATATATTTATATATCCGTTTCATAATTATCTCCTAGATAAAGTATTATGAGAATAATAAATTATGATATTAAAAAATATAGAGAGTTAATTAACAAATTTTTAGTAGACAGTATATTTTTAAATCAATATAATATTTCATGATTTAAATTACTTAAATTATATATTAAATTATATATAATCAAATTATAATATATAAATAAATGTTCTCGAACCAAATAATATTAAATCTAATATAACATTTTAAAGTTTCGTGATGTATTTATATTATTACTTTATTCACCCATCAAAATGATATAGTTGATTAAAAAAGTGAATCTAGGTATATTGAAGATATATATAATAATATACGTATTTATTTATTTATTGCTTTTACGACCCTATTGGATCACTTTAGTTCAAAACTTGTAGTCGTCCTTAGCTGTTTCATTTGTTTGGCTGTCTCTTCTTCTTTTTGCCCTTAGTTATTTTAGCCGTTCCGATCTACGTCTTCTTTCCATCCTCTGAATACACCATCATTTCGTCTTGGTTTTGGTTTGTCGTGATGTGTGTATTGTGTTTGGTTTTTACCCATTCGGCTGTATTTCTGTGATTTTGTTACGAGACATCCTCCTATCAAGAGTCCTAGTTCTTCCATGTCCCTTCTGCACCTTCTCTCACCCAGTTTGACTTGATATTTTTTATTCCAGTAAAAGTCGATCAGTCGTTTAGGCTATTCTACGTGTCTTCCGTCTCAATAATGTGTCCCCAGGAATGATATCCTTTTCCTCTGAAGAATTCTGTTAGTGGAGTGATTGTTTTATAGACGGGTTCGTTTGGGATTATTCTCCATTGTACCTTCCCACTTGGTTCTTCTTGTTTATACACTGTTCTTATTATCCTTCTTTCGAATTTTTTCTATTGCGTTCTATCTCTCCCTATTTTGTAAGGTCCGGAGATGGTCTCTCGGCATGCGTATTGTATTTCCGGGAGAATCACCGTTTGGTAATGTCTGATTTGGGTTTTTGTTGATAAGCATCATCTTATTGTATATGTTTTGAGTTGTGAATAGAGACTTCTTCAGTTTGTCAGTTCTTTCTTTCCAGTTGATTTTCTCGTTATTGTTGTGTGTTATTGTTTCCCCCCCAGATACTTGAATTTTTTCACCAGTTCTACTTTAGTGTTAAAAATTGATATGTGATCAAACGCAGAGAGGATCCCTGACCATGATTTTGGTCTTTTCGAACGAGATTTTTAGTCCAATTTTCCCAGCTATCTCTTCTAGTGTCTCAATTTGCGTTCTTGCCTCTTTTATGCTGTTTGCTAATAAAGCCAAGTCGTCCGCAAAACCTAGACAGTTCACTTTGATTTTCGTTCCTACTTTTATTAGTTCTGGGTTAATCTTCTTCCATTCTCTCATCAGATATTCCAGTGCGCAGTTAAATAGAATTGGGGCAACCCGTCCCCTCTGTCTTAATCCTGTTTTAATTTTCGAACGCGGTCTGAGGTTGCTCCTCTGAATTTGACTTTAGATGTTGTGTTCTCCAGTGTAAGGCCCAATCATTTTGATCAGTTTTGGGGTGGTAAGCCTAAATTTCTCAGTATCTTCTTCAAAGATTCTCTATGTATGCTGTCGTAGGCTTTTTGGAAATCGATGAAAGAGATCACTAGTTGTTTGTTTTCTCGACTTGTAGTAGTCGATGATTAGCTTTAGGTTTAATATTTGTTCTGGGCAGCTTCTTCCCGGTCTAAATCCCGCCTGATATTCTCCCCAGTTCTTGTTCTAGTTGGTCTCTGACCCTGTTATAATTATTTTGGAGAGAAATCTTGTACGTACAGTCCAGTAGGGAGATCCCTCTATAATTGCCTGGGTCGGTCTTACTCCCTATTTTTGGGGATGGGACATATTATTGCTGTTGTCCATCTTGTCGGTAATTTCTCCTCTTTCCAGATCTTTTGAATGTTCTTGTGGAGGCTGGTAACTGCGTTTTCTCCGGCGTACTTCCAGAGCTCTGCTGTCAGTTGGTCTTCTCCGCTAGCTTTGTTGTTTTTTAATTGTTTAATTGCTATTTCTACTTCTGATTTTGATGTGCTTGTACGTTTCTCTTCCGGTGTCCTGACTTCTGTGTTAGTATTTATGTCGAGTATATTGATCGGGTCTTCGCAGTTCAAAAGATTTCGGAAGCTTTCCGCCATAATGTTGGCATTTTCTTCATCGTTGTGTGCCGTTACTCCTTCTTTGTTTTTGAGCATGAGGGTGGTGGTGTAAAGGTTTTGGTTTTTTCCCTAAATGTTCTATAGTATTGCCGTGAGTTGTTTTTGGCAAAGCTATCTTCTATTTGGTCCAGCAGTCCGTGATGATACTTTCTTTTGCTATTTCTTAACGTTCTTTGAGTTAGTTTCCGTTGTTGGGTCAGCATTGCAAAATTTTCGTCAGTTTTGTTATTTTGGAATTTCTTCCACGCTTCATGTCTCCTGTCGACTGCCTCTTCACACACTCTGTCCCACCACTGGTGTTTTTTTCTCTTTTCGGGTTGTGCTATTTCTGCGGCTATTGTTTTCAACTTCTCTGTCAGTACTTCCAGTTCCGTGTCCGATTGGACTGTGTTTGTTTTCATTGTGTATTGTGTGTTGTTTTGTATTTTTGCTTGGTCGTAGGTTCGTCTCAACCGGTTGGCTCTTTTTTTCTTTTTCCCAGCCGGTGTTATTTTGATTTTTATTTTGGACAGGTAGTGATCAGAACCCAGGTCCTTTCCCCTCAGAACTTTAACGTTGTAGATTTCTCTGTGATGGTCTTTGTCCATACAGACATGGTCAAGTTGGTATTCGCCCTTTTTCCAATCGGTGTGTTTCCACGTTTTCTTCTTGTGTGGTCTTCTTTTGAATCTGGTCGATTCAATCACCATTCTGTGTTCTCTGCAAATTTCTATCAATCTTCTGCCGTTCGTGCTAGTTTTCTTTTGTGCCGGCCAGTCCCCAACAATGTTCCTGAACCTTTTTCTCTCTTCCTATCTGCGCATTGAAGTCTCCCATCACGATTTTAGTGTGGTTTGATGGAATATTAGTGAGGATTTGGTCTAGTAGATTCCAGAATCCCTCCACAGGTTCTGGGTCAGTTTTGTTCTTCTCGTTTGTGGGTGCGTGCACGTTGACTAGCGTGTACGTCTTGTTTGCGGACCTGATGGTCAGAGTTGCTATTCTATCCGTGTAGGCCTTGAACTCTTTGACAGAATTTATTATTGTGTTTTTCACTATGAAACCTGTTCCGAACTGTGGTATATTTTTCATTACTCTCTTTCCGGGGATTCCTTGGTAGATTCTGAATCCCTGTGATTCGTATGGTTCCCGCATTGTGTTTCTCATCTCCTGTATGGCGAGTATTGTTATCCTTTGCTCTATGGCAGTGTCCAGTAGAGTTTTGAGTTTTCCAACCTTAGCTAGTGAGTTTATGTTTATTGTGGCGAAGTTTGTAAAGGTGTTGGTCTTCAGTGTTTGTTTCGGTGTATTCAGATGCTCCGATTCATCCGTAAGTTCCTTTGGTTGATTGCTCCCCGGATCTGATGGCAATCTTTCCTGTCTTATTTTGGCAGGCGGGGAATTTTGACTAAAAGAACTTTCCATGTTTTGAACTTTCAAGGATGTATCTTTCCTGTGTGGAGACAAGTCTCCGAGATTACAACTACAAATGTGATTTGTAGAGGAAGGTGATTCAGCCGCACAGTTTGTGAACTTTTGTTTATTACAGCTGTTATATTCATATACGTATTATTCATATACGTATATGAACATACGTAAATTATTATTATTATTATTTTTAATCAAATAACACCTTTTCTCAACCAAATACTTCAGTTATGACCACATTGATGTGGAGTTGGAGTCACCTTGTTAGAAACGATTGAGCACAGATTGAACCAATAATGCTCCCTCTGTAGACCGACGTTCTCCGGATTGGAACTATATTGATCCAAAGGCACACTAAGAAACCTTTTATATGTGTAGCTATTTATAATGACTTAGTTATAACTCTAAATGTTACCCTATTGTAAAATCGTTATTAATTTTAGGTAAATTATTATAATATGTAAATATAATTAAGTTAAGTTATTTAGTTTTCAATCAGTCTATCTCATAAATCCAAACATTTATAAATATTTCATTATTTATTGACTTTTCAATCAACTGGTAGCAAACATCTCTTGAATTGTGTATTGTATACACACTGATTATTACTTTAATTATTTCTAACTTCCAAAAGTACAGAACAATTTCACTAAAAAACTACTGACAGGCCAAAGTGCGACTCATTGTCTCATGCACTATAATAAAAAAAAACTTAAAATAAGAGATAAATTTAAAAAAACTACAATATTACATGATAAAATCACAGATTAGTAATGGATAAAATGACAGGATATAGTACGCTGATGACACGACTCTCTATTTCAGCGCGAACTGTACTAAAGAGCTCGAAAAGATAATTTCCATTGAGCTCAGCAATGTCATTCAACATTTCCAAAGGCTAAACCTCAAAACAAACGTTGCAAAATTGTCATTTGTCCGATTTTGTTCGTGCCAAACCGAATCAGATCAAAGTCCCACAGTCATGTTGGATGAGACTGAGATTGAAGAAGTCTACTCGAAAAAATTCCTTGGAATACACCTGGATCGAGGTGTATTTACATGGGGGTTTCACGTAGACAGTGTGTGTTCAAAACTAACCTTAGGCATATCTGTCTTGAGACAACTATCCGAATACTGCACGACTCAGGTACTGATGAGGGCTTACTACGGACTAATTTACCCATACCTCTCCTATGGATTGACTCTGTGGGGAGGTTGCACAAACGCACACTTTTCTAGAATTTTCATTCTTCAAAAAAAGGCAGTCCGAACCATCGCAAAATTGCACATGCGAGAGTCGTGCAACCCAGCTTTCAAAAGCTTGAAACTGTTGATATTACCCTGTCTCTACATCTTGAATACGTGCATTTTTTTCAAATAAAAGTGCAAGCTCATAAGAGGTAGTGACATACACTCTTATGCAACTAGAGACAGGGACAACTACCAAACTGGTAAACACAGAACGGTAGTTCATGAGCGTTTGCCTTCACAGGCATGAGCCCAATTTGTCAACAGTCTGCCAAATTCGGTCAAAAGTGCCCCAATGCTCAAGGCATTCAAAACGCGTCTGAAGCAAATTCTGATTGCAGAACCATTTTTTAGTACGGACGCGTTTATGGCACACAACTGGGAGGCCCTATGAACACACAGACCAGAGCTGTAATTGGATAGAATTCGAATGGATGACTCTGAATGCAAAATTGTATGTTTGAAAGTGACTTTGATGGAATGAATGAATGGAAAATGTTAGACTAATTAATTTACTATGACTATTGCAATACAATGTACTTTGTCTGACGCAATAAAAAAGGTTATTATTATTAGTAATATTGAAATCAATAACAGAATAAAGGAATATACGATTAAGAAAGTATTTTTAAGTTGCCAAGCAAGCAAACAATAATAAAGCAAAAGGTAGGTCATGCTATAAAATATTCAGATTAAGATCAATCTGATCGATATTCCTCTATATACCAACTAAAAAAATATAACTATTATTACGAACATTACCAAGACATTGCTATAATAATAATTATATACTAAAAATGAGTTACTAAACAAGAATAATTAAAATTATCAAAAACAAAGTCCAATAATAATAATATAAAACTGAACAACATACATTATTAAATTAGAGTAATAGGTCTTTATAACAAAGGTACAACTCATAAATAAAAAGTGATTAAAGTGAGGTAACAACAACTATCACACACCAAAGCAATAGTAAAATGTCAAGAGAAAATTACAAGCATTTAAATAACAGGCAAGGTCAATTCTAACGATGAACAAGTTCAAAACAGGACGGATATCAAGCCAAGCTAGTTCTTAAAGCAGGAGAACAACTATAAGAAATAATCTTCCCAAAAGTCATCCTCCAAATTGTCATTTGGCCAGGCCATTATGGTATGTATACTGTTGTATGGCTCACATCTACGGCCAAAACAGCCATCAATCTTGTTTCTCTTGAGAATCACAAATCATTCTACGTTTAAATTTAGAGAAAGTTCAGAAACAATTTGCTAGCTTGAGAATAACAAGCAGACTGAAAAATAAAAATCAGTGTTAAATAAGCTACATATATATGCACTGTTCTAGCAACACAAAGGAGCATGCATAGGAAGAGAACTAAGGAATCCTGATTTACTAAATTGTACAAAATATTATGTATAGTTATCTTATATTCATACTTAAAGGGTTTAAACCAGTGCCTTGTCTTAAAACACTGAAATTCTGTAGTTTATGGAATACAATTTAGGACATTTTTCTCTACAATAGTAAGCTACATTTGTAGATGGGTCTATATAGTTCCTGGTAAAATTAAATATATTATTATAAGAAGTCATTTTTGTTTTTAGACACTTAAGTTTCCATATACTAACATGTTACTATTCATATTGCTTTATAAGTACATAAATGATGAAATAAAACAGAAAGGAAGAAATTGGAAAGCTTCCTCTGAAACAGGAAATTTGCTTAAGTACTACAGCAAGCATTAGTCGTTCCCGTTGCGATTCGTTTAATTTGAGGTATTTTTCTCCTCTCCAGTCAAGTTCACTAATAAATTCTAATATTTTTACATAGCATCAGTAATGGAGTTACTTCAAAGTATGTTTTTTTTTATTTCTCAAATAAATGTTCAATCACTGATTTATTTATTGTACCGGCTAAACTATATTATTATGAAATGTGTAAGTTAAACTGTTTTATTGATAAAAATTTGTAGTTATGTTAGAAATATTTAAATAAAATATATGACTTAAGTTGATATAACCTATTAAATAGTTTCTTAATGAGCACTTTAGTTTCCGGTAGAAATACCATACAAAGGGACGTGACAAAACACAATTTTATCATAGTGTTAGTACCACAATATTTTTGCATGTTGTCCCGATATTTTAACTAATTTTATTTTGTTTAAGTTCATTGTATTTTATAACATATTATAATCACAACTAATAAATTTAACATTTAGTTACTGATAAAAATGAAAAAAGTAAAAAATCAGAGAAAACTGTACATTTATACTTTTACTTAACTAAAAACGTACGTTATTAAATGTAATAAATAAAAAGCAAAAATACAAAACACATTTTAAGCCCACTAAGCTTTTAAAAGTTCCACCCAAAAAATTAAATTGGCAAATGTCTATTTTTGGAGAATTTAGGAGTTTGTGAAAGGGTTCTTCCAATGGCAGTGTAAAGTCTTGGTTCGCAAGCATCAGCTACGATAACATACTTTTGGCGAAAGGAAACTAACTTTGTAAAACCTCACAGGGGAAACCTTTTGAAGTAAACCTCCTACCTCAGAATATTTCCCTTATTTATTCTCCTTTTTATTGTTGCACTAAAAATATCCATTGTTTTCTTAACTCTTGGCTACATTATACTAAAATGTAATGTACTCTTTAGTGTCTATGTAATTATTCTGTTTTATACAAGACAGTAACTTCATATATCTAACTGTAAAATTAATTACAGCTATATTTTAAGATAACGATTAAATTAAAACTGGTATCTCAAGTACAGCACTTGAGAGATCAGTGGCACTAACTACTGTCAAACACCATATCTAGTGCTGTGAATGCCGTCCAATCCCTCCGAGGACAAGCACAGCCGGAAATCTGTGACTATTTGATCTATTGTTTGATTGTGTACATCCACAAAGGATCTTGTGCGAATACACATTTAAATTTGCAATACTTCTTCCGATACCAGTTCGGAAATAAGCAAGATAGTTTCTTAAGTGGTGGTTTAAATTATGTTCACAATTTAATAGGAACCAATATAAACGTATTTCATCCCTTAATCAATTTACTGCATGTTTATTAAACTGGTTCTCTATGAGGTAAACAATAAATTTACCTATACACTATAAATATTTATGATAAGTGTTGTAAAGCTCTGCATGTACATGTGTAGTTTGTGACACGGCTACGTGTAGGTGGAGATCGGACTGTTGGTGACGTCACGTCAGGTTTATCCAAGTACCATTACGTGACTGGTTTACATATCCGACGTCATCACTGGATTCATCTGTCCCAATTGGTGTAATATGTCCCAAAAAAGTTTGCTATAACTATTTAATTATTAATACAAATTTGTATGGTTTATTTGTAATATATTCAGTTTTTCATCTCTTTGTATTGTAAATCAAAAGCTTACTGATTTTTTTTAAACCTAAAAGTTCTTGCTACTAATGTTGAATTATACAAAATAAATAAATTTATTTATAATACTTTTATCTACTAGAGGTTCAGAAATTATGTTTACCCGAGTTTAAAGTTTGTTTACGAAGAAATCAAGAGGTCTACGAAAAATCCAATCACACCATCGTTTTCAAGTACGTTATGGAATTTTCATTTTTAAATTTTATAATATGTTTCAATAATGTTTACTTTAGTTGGAACAAAAAACTACCGGAATTTTATGTAGTTTTCACTTTGTATCATACATTTATATAACTGAAATCCCCATTAGTGTATCGCACTTATATTTTAATACATGATTGACAAAATTGTTTCATTTAATTTATGAATTTCATCATTTATTTCTATATGAATAATTCTTTTCTAGAAAAATTTAAAACTTGAAATTCACTAAACTAATAGAAAATATATCTGTCAACCATGAATGTCAACCTGATACATAAATGTGATCAGTTTTTTGGTTTTTTGGTAAACAAGTGTAAAGTTTAAAACTGATATACATTCCAAATAGGATAGAATACAAATAATGAAACTTAGAATTTAATTTAATGCATATGACATATGTACAACTAAACAAGGAAAAAAATTTGTATTGGATGTTTAATAGGCTTTTCAGTTTTTCATTAACAGCCTTCAATCTCAGGGACACATAATGTCTGAGCCGTCGTAACTTAATATTTATTTATTCATTTTATTTTAATTATATATTTTATCAATGGCGAGCAGCCAATTCATACATGCATAATACAAAAAGATGGCAAAAAATAATAATACAATTCACAGTATAAAAGCAACCGGATCAATAGATAGCAGTAATAAATATATATCTTAAAGATAGAAATAATAAATATAAATTGAAACCCATCCCCCCACCAAAGCTGGGAAGCGTGCCAACTGGGGGATGGCTCAAAACGAGTAAAGCGATGGGATCACGGGTGGCAGTTGGAGGGTCCAAAATAAAACTCGGCAGCTGAGCGAAACTAATTTATTACCAAAAAACCACTATTAACATAATCAAAAACGGCAGAAGGCCACAATATAAATTCTCACTAAATAAATAATAACAAACACTAAAATTACCAAGATACGACACAATAATAACAAACGCTATAAATACCACAAACTCTACAAATACCAAAATTTAACAATTAATCAAATACAGGGTGTATGGTGTATGGCCTATCTGCAGTTTAGCCTGAGACACCCCAAAACGTAAGAAAAATATTAAGCCCCAAATAAACGTGAAAATTTAGAAAACTTTTGGATCACAACACCTTTTGGTATCATCCATTAAGCCGGCAATTTGGCCCACATCCCTTGATTCCACCGAGGCCCGGGAGTAAGCCGGAATCCCGGGGCAGCTCCGAATTAAGTTAACTAAAAGCACAATAATCCCCTTTTGGTGAGTTTAAAAAAATAAACAATTTAAAAGAAAATGTAACACGGTACCGTTCGAGTAAAAATTCACTTCAAAATCCCCCCCCTAATACACTTAACAAAAAATAAATAACAATAACTAGGCCTAAGCATATCAATAAATAATAACAGGATTGAATAATGGGGACCTAACAAATATAAAAATCTAAACAAGATATAACAACAAATAAAACTAATTAATTAATAACAAGGAATATAAACTAATTAAAAATAAATAACAATAAATATAAATAAAATAAATATTAACATCAAAAAATCTTGGGTATTTTAAAAGCTTTTCCCTCTTTAATAAAAAATAATTAAGTCCCCATGGCTGTTTCATAATTCACTGTCCAGGTTTTTAGTTTTAGGCCTAGGCCACACCAAAAGTTCCGCAAACTTTTTTCTTCTTTTTTTTTTTATATCTTTTTTTTGTTTTCTTATAAATCACCCCCAGCTCAGCCGCCGGGAAAAGATGGAAAGAACTGACCTGAGGACTGAAGACTTCTACCCCCAAAGATGTAGGGCGGGTAGCGGGCAACTCCAGGCTCCAACATGGTCCTCAGGCCAGGCTAGCAGTGGAGAATATCGAAGTTCCCCCGGACGGCGGGCTGAGGGCTGAAAGTCCCACTCAAGGACCCTGGACTGTAGGACAACACCACAGCACATTAAAAACAGTCCAGCCATCACAACACAAAAATTATACATAACCCCTAATACATGACATGGCAAAACAAAACAGGAACAGACAACATTGTACATGATTAAAGCACACTAGAAAATAAAAGGCCTATTTTTAGGCTATGAAAATTTATGTTGGAAAACAGATTTAAGACAAATTACAAATTAACAAATTATAAAAGAATTAATTACGTATATGGAACTAAAGAAAAATGACAAACTGAATACTAGGCTATGGATTACATGAGCAAAAGGTTATTACAGAAAGCTAAAGATAGAGCTAGGTTTATGGTCAATGAACAAAAATATGATATCGGTAACTACAACTGGTAAAAAGGGCTCCATAAACATATATGACAGAGATAACAATTGAAAATAAAGGCAGATATAAAAAGCATTAACGGTAATTAACGGTAAAAAGTAACATTGAAGCACATGGCTTTAAGCCTAGTCTGAGAAACATCTAGACAAAGAATATAAATTTAACAAGAACTCTGAAAACACAAGTAAGAACGATTAATATTATTTAAACAAAAGTATTTTCACCAAAAGGGTGATTAGATATTAAAACTTACAAAATGAACACTTACGTTTTAGTTTGTCTAGCCAAACATAACGAGATTCTGCAGGCACGCACAAGACAACTGACCAGACAGGCCAACCGGACCGAAGCTGCTGGAACACGGAACGAAGAACGGAACTGGGCCAACGGCCACCAAGTCCACCGAAAGCGCAAGGCAAAATGCGAAACTCAGAGCAGCCTGGGCAGACAAACAACGAAAAAAACGAAACTGTACCGGTCCAACGACCCGGTACAGAACCTCGCCTCTGCAAACCTCAACACACCCAGGCGAGGGGAGCAAAACTCGGTACCATCAGGGAACCAAAAGAAGACGGAAAGACCTCCAAAGAGTGGTGCTCCAAGGACGTCCAAGAGAAACTAAGAGGGGAAACCCCTCGAACAGGGAACAAACTACCCTGACTGTCGGGCCCGACAAGAAAAAAGAGAGAAAGAAGACTCTCTCAGAACAGCCCACCTAGGGCGCAGAGGTGATCAATCTCTTTGCCCCAAGAAAACCCCCAGGGAACACCAACTCCTGGACCAACCGTTCCCCGGAAAGCCTTAAGCTGGGACACATGGGCTTTCCTAAACACCGCTGGCCTGACTGGGGATCAACCAGCAGAGCAGCTCATCCGGTGACAAAAACCTGTCGATGCGGTGAGGACCAGACCACACTGATAGCACAACTTTTGCAGCTCTTCGTTCCGCAGGGCCGAACTGACCGGCGGTGAGCCTGACAAAAGAACCAGACTCTCCAACCTGAAAAGGGTTAGGAGTACGACCCTTATCATACCTCTCTCCTCTACTCTTCTCTCTAGCACGTAGCAGGTTGCGCCGAGCAGGCCCGCCACGTGGACACTACGTCAGTGGCACCTGGCGTAGGTAGAAGATCCTCTAGCCTCCACAAGTTGGACAAAGGGTTGTTAGGAGGGTAGCCAAGTAGAATCTCGAAGGGAGTGGCATTGTGACTCTCATGCTTGGAAGAAATTAAAAGCAAGCTGGAGCCAAGATAGACTCTCATCCCAGGGTGTTCTGCTTGCTCAGCATGGAAGGTAATAAGGGCAGACCGAAAGATTGCGGTTGAACCGCTCTGCATGAGAAGGCTGTGGGTAATAAGGAGAGGTAGTCACATGCCTGATACCATTGCCAAAACAGAACCCTACGAAAACTCATGGGAGGTAAACTGGCTACCGTTGTCGGACACAAGAGTGGAAGGCACACCAAAGTGCTGGAAGAGTTGGGACTGGAGAGCACGGATGGTGAGGCTTAGCCGTGGCACTCCGAAGTGGGAAAAGCCACGACGAACTTCGAGAAAGCATCCACACAAACAAGTAGGTAGGAGTTACCTGACTTGCTACGGGGAAAAAGGACCCACGTAGTCGATGAACACCTTCTCAAAAGGACGCTCGGCCACCTCAGAAGATAACAACCCTAACCTTGCATTCTGACTAGGCTTGCTGAGAGAGCCACAGGTGACAAGGCCCGCACTCTGCCAGCAACATCCCGGTCCATGCCCTTCCAGATGAAGTACCTACGAATCTTAGCGATGGTCTTATGAATGCCAAGATGACCGCCCACAAGAGAAGAGTGATAAATACTGAAAGACCATCGGTACTAGATGACTAGGCAGCACTACACGGGGGTTCACCCCTCTGTCGAGGACGGCAACAGAGTACCCCTTTGGACAGAAAATAGGGAGGGTGGGCACCTCCCTCTTGAAGCTCACCTAAGATGACTGACAGCTCCGGATCTTTCTGCTGATAGGGACAGTAGGTCGTCAAAAGCCAGAGGAAAATCCAGAAGAACAGCACCACACTGAGCAACAGCCTCAGTCGGTGGATCACTGGGTTCATGATACATGCGGGAAAGAGCATCCGCGATGACATTCTGGGTACCCCTAAGATGTTGGACTCGGAACTTGAAAGCAGAAATTTTGACCACCCAGCGACCAATTTTCCAAGCTGTCTGGGATGGGCAAGAAGCCAAGACATTGCCTGATTGTCTGTCGCCAGCAAGAACTCAGCGTGGTTTCCAAGAAACTGCCGAAACTTTCCGTACCAAAGAGCAACAGCCAGACACTCTAACTCATAGATGGAAGAAGCCTTTCCTTTCCTGTGAGACAACGTCCTCGAAGCAAAAGCGATGGGCTGCCTGACCGCCATCAAAACTCCTGAGAAAGAACAGCAGCAATGGCGGAGGAGGAGGCATCAGTCTGAAGAACAAATTCTCTGCTGAAATCAGGCATACGCAGGACAGGAGGTTGCATGATAGCCTCCTGAGAGCGTCAAAGGGCAGTCTGCTGAGCCTTGGCCCCACACAAAAGGGACACCTTTCTTTTCGCAGCTCGTTCAACGGGGCAGCAAGCTCGGCCACGTTAGGGGATGAAGCACGGTAAAAATTCACCATCCCCACAAAACGGGCAATCCCCTTGGCATCTCTGGGAGGAGGAAAATCCCGAATGCCCTGGGTCCTCGCAGGATCTATGCAGACGCCTCGAGAAGAGATAAGGATGACCCAGAAAAGAAATCTCAGGACGAGCAAAAGTGACTTTCTCTGGATTGAGCGGTAAGGCCAGCTGATTTGAGGCGACTAAAGAACTTCCTCCAGATGTTGCATGTGTTCCCTCGATAGTCTCACTGTAGACAAGAAGATCGTCCAGGTAATTGAAAACAAACTTGAACTTCACATCATGGAAGATGGAATCAAGCAGACGAGTAAGAGTTCTTGGGCACCCACAGCAAGACCCATAGGAACCCTAGTGAACTGGTAAAGATTCCAGGGAACACAGAAAGCTAGTCATAGGCCGTGATTCCTTCTTCAATGGAATCTGATGGTAGGCTGGTTCAAATCGAAAAACACTGAAAAACTTAGCCTTACCGAACCAATCAAACGCATGAATGCAAATCAGGCAGAGGTACCGAGTCAATAGCGACCTTAGCGTTGAGCCTCCGATAATCCCATCACAAGCCTAGACTTACCATTAGGCTTGGGCACAAGAAAAGCTGGACTGGCATAAGCGGAACGAGACGGCTCAATCACACCCTTGCTCAGAAGATCTTCTATCATAGCCTCATAACCTCCATCTTTGGGGGGGAGCAAGTTTGTAAATGGATTGACTTCTAACGGGCTGAGAATCGGTGAGGTGGATCTCATACTCCAGAAGAGAAGTGACCCCAAGCTCAGCCGTAAGCACATCAGGAAACCGCAAACACAGGCCTCCTAATGGCCTCCGCCGTGCTCAGGGGGGAGATGACCAACCGGATCCACCTTGGGTTGTTCGGGCTCACACCCACCTCCTCTGACTGCAGGAGGGCAGTCAGAATCACCCTACTAGAGGCACCAAAACTCGCCGATTAAACTTGAAAAATATCTGGCGCTTTCTGGAGGTCAAAGCACCTTTCCCTTTCTTTAGAAAAAAAGTCTGCCCCCTGGATACAAGAAACCGCCAGGTTTTGGCAACAAGAAAACCCCACCTCCGGGGAAAATCCTTCGTTTTTAAAAAATTTAAAAACCCCTTTTTAGAATTTTTTTGGTTTAGGGGAAGGGGTTTTGGGATGCCGTTCCAGCCGTAATAGAAAAAAGGCGGGGCCGGTGTCCCGGTACCAAGTTTTTTAAGGGGGGTCAAAGGGACTAAAAAAAGAGAAAGGCTGATGATATGAAAAGGGCCGAACCAAATCAAGAAGGGGTTCGACACCCTTTACCCCAAAAAGTACAAAAACCCCCAGGACACACCGGGGGTTGGAACCCGCAACAAAGGGGGCCCCCCGGGGGAAACCCATGCCAGAAGGGCCCCCAAAAAAAATTCCCCGACACCCCTGCTATGGGCACTGTAAAAGGGCAAATCCCCAGGGGTAAAGTCGCAAAAACGCGGGGAAGCTACTGTGGGGGCAACCCCCCCGCGCTGAGCTTTTTTCCCGGGCCCCACGACCTCAAAGAAAGTGGCCCGGGCCCACTTTCGAATGGGGCCCAGGTTGGCCACAACCCAAAAAAAAACACAACAGGAAAAAGCCGAAAAAACCCCCGACCCCCCAAACTGGCTGACTCAACCTACAGCCCATATTTTCCTGGTGATTTTTGGGGAGGGGGCACGTTTGACTTCAAGAAACCACCCTTGTTTTGGTCTGAGAACGGGGGCCCGTTTGGCGGGGAAACAATGAAAGGGTTTGATGCAGCTCCCGAAAACGGAAAGGGGAACCCCCAAGAAAAAAAAACCAATCTGAAAAACCGTTTTTTTCGGGAAAAATTCCTTTCCGGGAAAGAACAAGGGTTTTGTCAGCTTCAAAAAGGGGGTGGGGCCCGCAACCCCTTGAGGGGAGTTTTTGCAAAGAGACATAGGCTGCCAGAGACCCCCCCTCCCCTTTTGGGGACCGTTTAAAATCTTTTCCCTTTTGACCATCCTCTCTCCCTGAGTCGAATGGGAAGAAACGATGCAAGTAACTCTCGATGGAACGAGTCCACCGAGGCATCACTGGCCAAGACAGAACTCAGCAACTCCCCAACGGGGCGCTCTACAATACGGGAAAACCAGACGAAGCAAGTCCCCAGCCTGCATGCCGGGCATCTCACTAAGTCTGAGAAAGGCCACCAGAAACTTAAGAAGCTCCTCAGGATCCATCCCATCGATCACAGGGAGATTCTGGATCATGGGGCGTGAGAGGGTTAGGCAGCTTGTGGTAGCTCAGCTGCAGAAGAGCAGGTGAACCCAAAGAAGCAGACGGAACGGCAGCTGGAGCCGAACCACAAGCGACCTTCAACAGAAACGCCTGCAGGCTCAGAAGGAACCTCAGGCACAGTGAGAGCCGGTTTGTCTCAGCCTGCGGCCTCGACACGTTAGGCAAAAGCGCAAAAGCAGGCCGGCTGAAAACCCCTCCCTTAGGAGTCGTGGACCCGGGGTAGTGCCTGAAAAATCTCCAACCAGCCAGCACACTCTCCAAGACCCGCCCTATCCCATGGTTTCCCAAACCCCCCCGCCCGGGTTTTACCAGCCTTTAAACCCGGGGGAAACAGATCCCCAAACGTGCAAGGGCGGCCCGGCCCGGGTTTACGACCCCTTCCCGGAGGTTTAAACTGCAAAAAACCTCTTTCACCCCTTTTCCCAATCTTCCACCTTCCGTTTTTCAAATCCCCAACTCATCACCAACCTCCAGCAGGTCAGTTTCCCCAAACCACCGCCGACCCCCCCGGGCAACTGCTCCCCAAGAAAACCTCCGGAGATTCAAAAATTCCCCTTCCGGAGTCCAATACCGCGACCTTTAATTGAAAATCAACCCCCATTTTTACCAAAGGGGCGGCCCAAAATTCTGCAGATTTGGCCATTTCGCAAAACAAAAAAATTTTCAACTTTCAACAAAATAAAACGACAACACCAGGGTCCAAGACGAACTAAACCCTCAGCCTACCGAGCCACTGCCGACCACTCCAATCCACCCATGAAACCCATTCAACAAAGTAACCAAGGGGGATTGCCTAGGGGTTTTTGTTTTTTTTTTTTTTTTTTTTTTTTTTTTTTTTTTTTTAATATAAAGTTAAATGATTTATTTGGTTTTTAATTGTTTTTCTTTTTTAAATTATTTATTTATTTGTTTCTTTTTTTTTTTTTTTCTACGTATTACCAAGACACCTTGAACGGTAGGGTCGGCCAACCATGGCCCTACTAACTGGGCAAACCTCCCACCGTCAACAACCAAGTGAGTTTTTTTTTTTTTTTTTTTTTTTTTTTTTTTTTTTTTTTTTTTTTTATAGGCAACCACGCTCTGCTACCAATTGAAAACCCATCCCCCCACCAAAGCTGGGAAAGCGTGCCAACTGGGGGGATGGCTCAAAACGAGTAAAGCGATGGGATCACGGGTGGTCAGTTGGAGGGTCCAAAATAAAACTCGGCAGCTGAGCGAAACTAATTTATTACCAAAAAACCATCGTATTAACATAATTCAAAAAACGGCAGAAGGCCACAAATATAAATTCTCACTAAATAAATAATAACTAACAACGAAAATTACCAAGATACGACACAATAATAACAAACGCTATAAATACCAGACAAACTCTACAAATACCAAAATTTAACTATTAATCAAATACAGGTGTATGGTGTATGGCCTATCTGCAGTTTATCCGGAGACACCCCAAAACGTAAGAAAAATATTAAGCCCCAATAAACGTGAAAATTTAGAAAACTTTTGGATCACAAACACCTTTTGTGTATCATCCAGTTAAGGCCGGGCAAATTTGGCCCACATCCTTGATTCCACCGAGGCCCGGGAGTAAGCCGGAATCCCGGGGCAGCTCCGAATTAAGTTAACTAAAAGCACAATAATCCCCTTTTGGTGAGTTTAAAAAAAATAAACAATTTAAAAGAAAATGTAACACGGTACCGTTTCGAGTAAAAATTCACTTCAAAAATCCCCCCCCTAATACACTTAACAAAAAATAAATAACAATAACTAGGCCTAAGCATATCAATAAATAATAACAGGATTGAATAATGGGGACCTAAACAAATATAAAAATCTAAACTAAGATATAACAACAAATAAAACTAATTAATTAATAACAAGGAATATAAACTAATTAAAAATAAATAACAATAAATAAGTAAATAAAATAAATATTAACATCAAAAAATCTTGGGTATTTTAAAAGCTTTTCCCTCTTAATAAAAAAATAATTATGTTCCCCATGGCTGTTTCATAATTCACTGTCCAGGTTTTTAGTTTTAGGCCTAGGCCACACACAAAAGTTCCGCAAACTTTTTTCTTCTTTTTTTTTTAGTATCTTTTTTTTTGTTTTCTTATAAATCACCCCCAGCTCAGACCGCCGGGAAAAGATGGAAAGAACTGACCTGAGGACTGAAGACTTCTACCCCCCAAAGATGTAGGGCGGGTACGCGGGCAACTCCAGGCTCCAACATGGTCCTCAGGCCAGGCTAGCAGTGGGAGAATATCGAAGTTCCCCCGGACGGCGGGCTGAGGGGCTGAAAGTCCCACTCAAGGACCCTTGGACTGTAGGACAACACCACAGCACATTATAAAGAACAGGTCCAGCCATTCAACAACACAAAAATTATACATAACCCCTAATACATGACATGGCAAAAGAACAAAACAGGAACAGACAACATTGTACATGATTAAAGCACACTAGAAAATAAAAGGCCTATTTTTAGGCTATGAAAATTTATGTTGGAAAACAGATTTAAGACAAATTACAAATTAACAAATTATAAAAGAATTAATTACGTATATGGAACTAAAGAAAAATGACAAACTGAATACTAGGCTATGGATACATGAGCAAAAGGTTATTACATGAAAAGCTAAAGATAGGCTAGGTTATGGTCAATGAACAAAAATATGATATCGGTAACTACAACTGTAAAAAGGCTCCATAAACATTATACAGAATAACAATTGAAAATAAAGGCAGATATAAAAAGCATTAACGGTAATTAACGGTAAAAAGTAACATGGAAGCACATGGCTTTAACCTAGTCTGAGAAACATCTAGACAAAGAATATAAATTTAAACAAAACTCTGAAAAAGACACTAGTAAGAAACGATTGAATATTATTTAAACAAAAGTATTTTCACCAAAAAAGGGTGATTAGATATTAAAACTTACAAAATGGAACACTTACGTTTTAGTTTGTCTAGCCAAACATAACGAGATTCTGCAGGCAGCTCAAGACAAACTGGACAAGACAGGCCAACCGGACCGAAGTTGCTGGAACACGGAACGAAACGGAACTGGGCCAACGGGCCACCAAGTACAAACGAAACGCAAGGGCAAAAGCGAAACTCAGGCAGCCTGGCAGACAACAACGAAATAAACGAAACTGTACCGGTCCAAGCCCCGGGTACAAAATAAAATAAAAAAACATATATTGGCAAAAAAAATAACAACTGCACTTACAAGTTAGCATCATTATCACAGCTGCAAGGCACTGGAAAAATATAGGCTCTATAAAAAATTTAAATTTTAAATCTGCCAAACACTAATTTAACTAAAACAAAGAACGTTAGATTAAATATATTTATAAGTACAACAAATACATTTTGTATTAAAGTAATAAATTAATAACAATGAATAATAAGTACTGTAACAAGAATCATGCAATCCATAAAAATGTTATAAGTAACAAAGATATGATAATAAATATTTAAACAAAGTAATATGATAATGTACCTTATAGAAAACTATGTAAAAAAATCATCATGATAATGATAACGACAGCAATACAACTAATACCTAACAATATTAATAAATAACAACAAACACATGTACAAAGGTATAAAATGTAATAGTTTACAGAATTATATTATTTAATATAATAAATAGAATAATATATTAAACATATTATTCTTGATATTTCTTAGTTACATTTGTAAATACATAATTATACATGAGTCATATATATAAACACACGTACTCAATACGTATGTTTATATTTCATTTACTTTTTTTTATGAAATAACTATCCCTAGTTAGTTTGATTTTTAATAAAACTTATCTGACTGTCCCTAGCATATTCACGTCGAAACTTTATAACATCAAAAAATAATTGTAGTATTTAGAATTAGGGTCTTATTGTACTATGAACAGCGTACATTAAACTTCCAGAGTTTTTGTACTAAACATACATTCCTGTAGTCGGTGACAAAATATGTCATGATGAGAAGATTGGGCAACAGTAAAACATGTTGAGAAGGAATCGTTTTACATGTTGCGAGTCAAACCTAGTTTGGACTTAATACCTGCTAATGTCATCCACAATAGTCTGAACCTTTGTTTGACAAAAACTACCATAGTATTGTGTTTTTAGTAGAATGAACTTAAAAATACCTCTGTAATGAATTAAAACAAGTGAACTGGTATTAGTATATCCAGGGCTAATTTTTGTTGTCGTGATGGTTTTATTTAAACATATGTAATGAAAAGTCTCAGAAATAACACTGAGAGTGCCACATCACAGCATGGGCAAAAGGCCCGGTTATAATGTAGATAGCACCTTTGGGAACGTGGTTGTCACCAGAAATATAGATTTAGTTATGACGCTGGCCGCTTAAGCCTACGTTCTAAGATTATGTAATGGAAGTACAATTTTAGGGTTACATTACTTCCCTAAAATTGTAATGTATCAATTTTGTAATGTATAAATTCAATATTGCACAATTTCGTTTGTATTATATTTTACATGGAACGTGATAAGTTTCTCGTAATAAATGCAAGTATCTGCCAATGTCTGTTGCAAGGATCAAGCGTATGTAATATTTAACATTAGTACTACTAATACTTCAAAATTAATTATCTTAAAATAAAATTTGATCAAAATTAAACTTAAAAACTAATATTAAGGATTATAATTCGTCTTCTAAAGAAAATAAACTGAAACTTGATTGGTCATTGGTCCTATAGAAGGAATTACGTAACATTTCCTAAAATACCACTAATGTTATCACTTTAAAACATAACACTGAAACGCTTTAAGAGAACGGTTGCATTGCTGATCTCAAATTTAGTTTTGGGTAAAATAATTTCAGGAATATATTTGAAATATCCCCCTCCCCCCCCACACACACGCAAAAAATATTGATTTACCCTTGTTATCTGGTATTTATGTCGTAGAAGTGAAATCCCTTAAAAACCCAAGACTGACAATCAATTCGATAATGACCTTAAAAAGATATTTATTAATTTTTTGGCACTAAAAGTTTAATATGTTTGTTTTATTAACTAGAATGCTTGCATTTATTATAAAACATTTACACCATGACACAAACAATTTTATGAGGAGGAATGATACCGCTCATTACTCAATTTAACGAGGCTTTTCCTGCATCTTACTCCACATAATATTTGTATTTGATATAAAACTCTTGTTTTGAAAATGTTGGAAGAGTTCATGAGAGTTTTGTAAACAAAATAGCTTACTTTAAAAATGTGAACAGGAAAAAGACTGTGGTGAGCTTAATTTTAGAATATATCATAAAAATTGTATTCTTCTGAAATATGAAGAATGTTTTATCTTCATGAATTATATAAGCAAAAGATATAAAAACCATATCTCTGCTTTAAAAAAAACCTAAAAGATCTAATGTAGCTAAACACCTTCTGAATTGCACCCACAGTTTGAATAAAATAGATGGAAATGTACATATTCTAAAAGTTTGTAAGAAGGGTCGTATTATGAATGCTTGGGAAGAGTTATTTATTTTTAAAGAAATGTTAAGGTTCGTGATAAATTAATGAATGAACAGGTTAATTTTGAATCCGAAATAGTTTTTAATAATGTATTTTCAGTGACTAAAAGAACAGAAGTAACAGCCAATAGGGATTAACCAATAATATCACAGCAGCCGCCATTTTCACGATTCCAGCCAATAGGTCATGTGATTATAGGCCTATAGATTGAGTTGTTGAACACCATTTTCCATTTTTTGTAAATCCCTCTGGTCTGAGGAAGATGAACGTAAATCACCAAAATCGATTACAATAATATTTGTACATTTTTGTACTTATATTATATTATATTTGTGCATTTTGTTCTTATATTTAATACATTTGTGTTATGTGACGTATACTTGTACTGTATATGTACCAACACGTATTAAGCTAATTAAAAAACTATTTAATTAAACTTTGTACATTAAATAGTTCTTAACTTCTTTATACACTTTAAACTTATATAACAAATTGGGTTATTTATGGGGAGGCATATGCCGACTATAACTTGATTGGGCAAGGAGCACATATTTAACCTTCAGGTGGACGATAAATTTCAAACTTGATGATGGGTTTTAATTTGTCAGGAATTATTTAAGTAATTATTTAATTGCTAGAAACTGTTCCATTCCAAATCTGCCACTTAAATGCGAATTAGAAGAAAACGCCTTTTTACTTTTAACACAAACTAATTTTATTTTAAAGTAATTTTGAAAATAGACTACGTACAAGTCAACTTATGTTTGTATAAACAATCGATTTAACGACGATCATAAAATAATTTGCCTGTTATTAATCGTTTTTAAAATATTTATTGTTTTAGAAAGACTTAAACTAATTAATAATAATAATTGTTCAATAGTGGGTTAATATTTTTATGCACAGACAAGAATTTTATTAACTATCGAACAAAAGTGACAAGTTTTGTTTTCAAAAATAACTGACAACAAGTGTGCATCAATATTTTGCATGGCAGATAAAGGGAAATCTCAACAGCTGCTATATTCCAGGATACTGGTAGAAAGCTGTTAATGCCCAACTATTTGTACAACTCTTTCTCCTTCTGATTTGCATTCATAACACTCATTGATTCTGGTAAGATTGCTAGCTTCAGCTCTGTCTAAAATGTGAAGCCGTATTTTGAAAATTTCAATCAATGCATAGAGATAGGAGAATTTTTCAATAATGAAAACTGTACTTCCATTTAAACACATAGGTTTATTTGTTTGATTACATATTCAGTGTTATGTATTGTTACATGTTGTATATTCTCTCTAAGGTATTTTATTTTCACTCACCGATTCGATGAGTAATTCAGCCTCAGCCAAACGTATTTGTTGTATACCAAATATACCTTATCAAACCAACGCTTGATACTAAATTGACATAAATGGTAAAGAGCTTTGAATATTACTTAAGAATATGAAAAGTAATAATTAATATACTACGTATGCATTTTAATGTAAATATCCTGATTTTTGTCATATATAAAGTTTTTTCAATACTAAAATTTTATTTTTTTCGGGGAAAAAACATGATATGTTAACATTTGTAGATTATTCATTATCTACCGGGAATACATTTTACATTAGTATATTTTCTTAAACTAGAATTACACATATTTTATAGTAAAGCTAATCAGTTCATTTTTGAGAATTTATTTGCAAACACTTATCGTTTTAGGCCCGAACATAATCTTATCAGGGAGTTTGTTTTGCTTGACTGATTTAAACATAGTTTTTTTCTAAAATATTTTGGATAATAGTAAGTTCTGCATTAAGAAAGAAGAACAGATTTTACTTTAAAAATTCTACAGAGCCTGTTTTTCAGTAATGTTCAATTGTACACTGTTCAAATATACCATACTTAATATTATGATACTTCAAAATATCATCAATCATCATAATTTATTTATTGTTCTCATGTTCTTTAATAATTCTGTTTTTATTAGACTCACAGAGATAATTATTCAATATTATTTATATTAAATAAAATTGGTATTTATATAGTTTCACCTAACTTTGAAAAAATATAAGTATACGATAATCAAGTTTTCTTTACATCCAAGAACAGTTTTGTTAATGTTATTTATATAAATATAAAATTAAGTAAATTATCATACTATTATATTGTGGTCAAGTGGAAGAGGGGACTAAATATTCCTAACTTCTCCACACAAATAAATACAATTTTCATTTCATTTTTACTAAATATACTCTACTCGGAATCTTGTTACTAATTGATCACTTTGGATTTAAACTAAATAACCCAATAAATAATGGAATAAATAGACAGAACAATATGAATGAATATTACCTCATGTATGTAATTACAGTCACTTTACGTTTTAAAATTTAAAATATAAAGGGTGGAATAAATGGAAACGCTTTCAAGAGAACGTTATTTTTTTCCATAGATAGTTTGATAGTTAATTATTTTAAAATAATTGTATTCCATAAAGTTCAATTTTTATCAGAATAATTTACTTAAAATGCGTTATTTTGCAGAGAGAAATAATATTTTTAAAAATTAGTTACTTTGAAATTCAAATGACCGCTACTCTGGAAACGATAAAATTTTTTGAAGTCCACTTTGCGGCAATTAAAATTTTTCTTGAAAAGACGTTTCATTTGATACCAAATTCGATCTAGGGCTTACGTTTGAAGATATTTGTTCAACTACACGTTGGGCGAAATATTTTCTCTGAAAAGATGAAATTTCGCTAGTCGCATCAAAAAGTATGCTCTTTTGTAGCCATGGCCATTTAAAAGATTTTGCTTTATAAGTGAAGTAAATAACAATGTGTTACATTTTTTTTCCACCCTGTATATCCATAATAATAATATTTTAAAGTGACATTGTATAATTTTATATCTTAATATTCTACACCTAGATGTAGTTTTTTTTTTCATAACTGAAGTTAATTGAAAATATATTTCATAGTTTTTACTTCATCGTTTCCTACATAGTATCTTAAGTTTGTACACCCTTATTAAGGGCCGGTTTTTCTTTTTCTATTTAATATCTTTTATGTATTAATAATTATGGTGTTAGTAAAACAAACATGCACATTAAACAATAACTGATTTTATACTTGTTCTTACCACCAGAACAGATCTGATCCTTTGTTGTGTAGATTCCAGGTTTATTGCTAGAAATTACTTTAAAATTGTATTGTTTCAACACACTATCTGCAACTTAAGTTTCGTCTAAACATATCTCCAATGTAGCTAACTGACGTATTGTAAATTTTAAATACTTTGATATCACACCAGGCAATAATGTCATGTAATTTACCTTTCTAAAAAAAATAATTACTAACATATTTACTTTTGAGTAAATTTTTCAAAATATCCATCAACTATTGCTAAAAAATATAAAATAAAAACAAAGACAACAAAAAATTTTAAAACTAGAATAAAATAACATCTGAAACTAAAAAATATAGAGGAAACAATCACTAAAACTGTAGCCTAAAAAGCAAATTTTTTACAAGGAAACCAGATTACTGTTCTGGAATACAATGGGTTTGTTTGTGTATTTGCATAATGTATGCGAATCCTGTAAGATAGACGAAAACTTTGTCTCATTACGTACGTTAGTTGCATTGTTGTTTGTGGAAAATTAGGATGAAAGTTTGTAAACCTTACATATTACTAGTAAAACGATAATCGGGACGGTTTTGTTTTGAAACATTGTCTTTAAACAGGGTTTGGTTAAAATTTCTGGAAAAAATTTATTAATTCCCAAACCTTTTGAAAGGAATGTAATGAAAATTTGCAGTTATATACATGTCCCTACGAAACACAAAGTCCTCGTATTTTACTTGTTTTTTGCATATCCATGGGATGACTCATGAAGGAAGTCTTAATAACTTTTAAAGGGACATCGAGTTATACCTCATTTTAAAGGTCTTTGTTTGTATAATACAAAAGTACAAATCTGAGGTAGAAAAGGATGACCCATCCAAAAATACAACAATTCAAAGAATTTAATTTCATATTACAAGATCTTCTCAGTTATTTCGGCTATTTATTTTTTAAAATTTTAAGGTCTCTGTTGCTGAGTATGTTGTTGATTGTTAACAATCGTAACAAACGGTTGCGTTATAAAATAGTTATGCTATTTAACAATGATAAAAATTTAAAAACAAAATTACTAAAATATTTTTGATATAGGTTTACCTAAAAAATAGTTTTAGAATAAATTTTTAAAAATAATTCAATACTTATTTTTTCTTTAATTTTTAAATTTTTCATAATCATTTAGATAAATTTATAGCTCTACGCAACAATAGATAATAACTATCTTACCTTTGTATTAAGCAGTGTTAGTTATATGATATTAGATTCTTGAGACGCTATTTATTTTGACTGGATCTTCCTTTGACCTCAATTTTTGCATTCTTGTGTTTTATAAACAAAGACCTTTAAAATAAGGTATAACTCAAGGTTAGGCTTACCCTTTAAAGTTTTTTAAGACCTCCTTCATGGGTTTATCGCCTAAAAAATGCAACAAATAAATAAAATATGTCCTTTTTGTTTGGTATAGGGACAATGTACATAACTAAAAGGTTTCATTACATTTCTTTTAATAGTTTCAAATAAATAAATACATTCCAGACTTTTGCCCAACCCTGACATTAAATTGTTCAAGTGGCTATTTTTTTCTGACTGGGTCATCCTTTTGACCTCAGTTTTGCACTCTTGGGTTTTAAAAAACAAAAGACCTTTAAAATGACGTATAACTCGAAGTAGGTTTACATTTAAATGTTTAAGACTTCCTTCATAGGTCATCACCTGGCTAGGCCAAAAACAAGTAAAGTTTCGTCGAAATGTTTTTGGGTTTTACGGACATGTAATAACAGCAACGTTTAATTAAATTTCTTTCAATGATTTTGAAATTAATACTATATTCCAGTCTTTTGCTCAACCCTTTATGTATATATAACAATGCAGGATTGCAGACATGTTATTAATACAATTTATATTAATTCATCTATAATTGTTAAGTGTTCTGTAATAATAAAAAATGCATTATTTTTTTATTTTAAGCAGATTATTTTCACGGTTATATAAATGTACTCGCTTCGATTGTTGGGGGCTCCCCCCCCAAACCCCCAATGTTGGTCTTCGCAATCTAATAATTTGTTTCAAAGTTTAAAAATTTGTTTTCAATTTTCAACTGTATTATTAAAACTGTAAAGTAAAAAGAAGTTACTGGATTTTAAAACATGGTATGCCTTTATTTACAAAATCCTTTATATACAATGTAGATATCCATACATTGTATACAAAACATGCAAATAACAAATTAATATTTTCTAAATTTTAAACTCTTCTATTTATTCTCCAAGATCTATGAGAAATTGATGAAAAAAAAAACTAGTCAAGTATCTTGAAAAAATCAGTTTTTTTAGTTCTTCACAGTTTGGTTTTTAGAGAGGGGTTTAAACACTGAACTTGCCCTTCACAATTTTATAAGCAATGTTTATAATGGGATAAATATGAACAAAAAAGTAAGTGCAAGTTTCTTGGATATAAAAAAAAGCTTTTGATTGTGTTGATCATGGTATACTTTTTAAAAAACTATATAAATGTGGTATAAGAGGGGTGGTTTTTTGAAATTTGGGTTTAAAAGTTATTTAGAAAATAGAAAACAATGTGTCAAAATTAAAATTCATTTAGTTGTTTTGGGTTTTAGTAAAATATGGCGTACCACAGGGGTCAGTTTTAGGTGCATTATTATTTTTTAAATCTACATAAAGATTCTTGTAATGGGAAAATTTTATGGTGAACTAACATCCTTTGCGGATGGGCACTGCTTTATGCTATGTGAAAGATAATTTGGAATGACATTGAGGAAGCTATGAATTTCGACTTTCAAGCACTACAGTGGTGGTTTTTTGATAACCATATGTTGTTAAGTCCAGAAAAAAAAAAAATTTATCAATTTCAGTTAAGACAAAGAGTCTTCCCTTTTCAAATGAAATTATATACAATTGTACAAAATGCTTATGTAGTAAGACATGCTGTACGGAGTTGTGTGTTATTGGGCAGGCAGACAATATTAAATATTTGGGAATTTTTCTTGATGAAGAGCTTAATTGGAAAATGCATGTTCAAGATTTAAAAAATAAAACTTAATAAAACGTTAAGATATTTTTATTTCTTAAAAAATATCTGTAGTGAACAAACATTGAGAGTAATATATTTTTCCCTTGTACATAGTAGAATAGATTACGGGCTCTTTTGTTGGGGTGGGACTTATGAATCAAATATTAGGCACATATTTATACAAGAAAAAAAGTTTATTCGAATAATTTGTAAGAAAGGTCCAATGGAAGCATCATATCATTTATTTTTAAAACAACAGATTTTACCATTAAAATATATGTTTTGTTCATAAAGTTTTAAAAATGTACTATGTAATGAAGAGAAATTTGCCTGAAATTGTCGAAATACATAAAGTTAAGCTAAGGAAAAAAGGATGTATTTATGGTTCCCAAAACCAAATCTCACTTTCTATACAAAAAGTTATTTATTTCTGGGACCAAAAATGTTTAACTCAATACCAATTGTTCTGCAAAATTTGAAAAATATAAAATTATTTTCCAACAAAGTAAAAAATTGGTTATTAAAGCAAGAAAGTATAGATTACCTTGTAAATATTCAAGTTTAAAGCAATACACTTTCAAACATATTTTTATTATTCATTTATAATCGTATAAATTTTAATACCCTATAAATACTTATTCACTGTATCATATATTTATTTCAGATAACATAGTAAAGTATACATATTTGGCAGACTTGGGAAAGTTAACAATTATTTTTTAACTGAATAAATTATTGGACAAACAACAATGGGACACAGTTGGGTGTGTCTACTAATTATGGGCAGGGCAGGAAGATGGCGGAAAGGGATGGGATGTGACTCATGACTTTGTTTGTCGGCGAATACTTGGGATTGAGGAAAACGCCCGGTCTAACCAAGCCTGATATTTGGTTAGTCATAAATTGTTTCGTTTTTATTTTGTTTCCTATTATTGTATTATATAGCTATACTGTTAGGGTTAGGATAACATTAAATTTAGAGTTAAGGTTTAAGCCTATTTATGTTTTTATATTAGTGTTTATATTTTGAAGAATTGGGATTTTTTTATTTTAAATTAATATTATTTGCTCATTGCGCATATTAAGATTTATTTGAAAAGAAGGAACCTCTAAAACCAGGCATTGCCTTAGGAGGTCCTAGTATTTTCTTGAAATATGTAATTTATGAAAGGTTTTGTTCTAGTAGTATAAGTTTTATTTTGTTAACAGAGAATTAAGAAGAAACCTTTTTATGTTTGAATGTAATTATATGTATTTTATGTATATATTTCGAGAAAATAAATATATTCTTATTTTTTTTCTTTATTTAATTGTGTTTTCTTTTTCAGTTTTCCTTAAAAAAAGGACGTTTGATTACTTCTTAAACCCAAAATAGTGCATTCAAATATCAAACACTACAATGTCGCCTGGAGGGGAAAGCGGAAAAACTTACAAACTAGTACATATATTTGCAGTAACTAACAATGTCAAAAAATAATTAACCAAGGCTTAATACAAATCTTATGCCACAATGGAAACATACGAAATGACGATTTTTTTAAAAGATTGAGTAATAAATTTAAAAAATTAAAGTTTTTTCTGCAGTTGCCTGTTGGTTAACCATTCCACCATATTGTCGATTGTGTAAAACACCTGTAACAATTGTTCACACAATACAAAGATTGTAATTATTACCAATTGAAGCATAATTTAAAAACGTACAACTAATTTACAATGTGTTCACTGTTAATAGTGTCAAGAACAAAAATCAAAATAATTAACAAAATAAATACAAATTAAACAACAACACAATTTTGATTCACCCTTTCGTAACTTTTATTAAATAATGATGTCACATGTAAATACAAAATTGAACAATATTTTTGTTTTAAGTTTTTTTTTTTTAAAAGTACCTAAATTATCTAATAAGTCAAGTTTTTTAATATAATAGTTTCTATAATTTATACGTATTAATGTAGTTTTGGAGGATTAATAATTATTTTATAATGTTTTTTTATGGCCCAAGTAAATGAAAGTATCACAAAATTATGTACGGAAAAACTAATACTATTTTATATGCAATATTATTCATATTATAAAATAAAGTTTATTCCTAAACAATTTTATAAAAAAAAGTTAAATGTTTTTAAAGTTTATGATTATGCGTTACAGAGGATTTTGCATTCCTAACTTCACCCCCTTATGAAAAATATTTTCATATTCATAAAATAGTTAATTTTAAGTTTTTTATATTTTATCAAATTTACTAATAAATAGTAGTGGATTGATGTTTTACTATGCCTGCGACTTTTTAGGCAGGATAGAGTTCCATAGTATTTTTTTTTCTAAATTGGAAAAGTTCACTGTAGTAATGTATTTAATTTGATGTATATAATGTTTTACACCATTTTTAAATTAATAGTTAGAGATCCCTATTAACTAACTATTTATTGAAACATAATCTATAAATGACGTTAAAGATGTTGTTTTGTTTTTTATCTCCTTTTTATTGCTCAGCCATTAAAGAAGTTTTTTGTGTGAATAAACCCCTTCTAAAGATAAACGATTTATTGTCACTTACAACTACAATCACGTCGACCAAAACAGTTTTTGGGATCACAACTTTAACCCAGGAGGAATCAAAAAAAGATCTGACCTAAAAACGCCTTGAGTTAATAAACAGTTTTATAGATCCCTTCCATATTATTTTATTATATAGACACAATGTCTTGATAGATTAAACTATACAGTAACTTGAAACAGCTTAAACTTTGATTTTTATTAAAAAAATTATTAAATACAATAATTCTGTATGTAAAATACACTATAAATATCTAACAATTATGAGATATAAAATTATTTACGTTTAAAATGTATGATTTTTAAATAATTTCTTTATAACAATTATTAGTAAAAAAATACCGTAACTTATGCTTTTAATAAGTAAACGTAACTTTAGTTTTATTGCTTCCTCAAATGTTTATGTTCTTCAGTTTTTATTTATCAAAAAATTACTTATTTTTTTATATATGAACAAATATTTATTATTATTACATTTAATAAGGCAAAAACTCTGACTTTATTTGGGAGAACCTGAAGCTACATGTTGAAATTTGATTATTTATCACATCATATTTCTTAAAATATGTTTTTTCTAGTAAATATTAAAATTAAAAACCATTGTTTGAACAGATCTTATGTTAGCGAAGATAAGTTATTTAGGTATTTTTCAAGCGTGCTTGAAAAACTGAAAGTTTTGTAAGAAAGAATTTATTTTCCATATTGGGTGTACTTTGCAGAAACAGAAATTGTTGATGGTGTAGCTTAATTCGGGAAGGGGATATAGAACGAGGTTCAAGACAATACATTCTGCAAAGTTTAGTTCCATTGTGTGGTAGTTTCTAAGGAAACTTAAGTGGGAATGATCTAATAAGTTAACGTAGTCATTCAGTGAGGTAAAGCTTACTTTAACTGAAAAAGTTTGTATTTAATAGTAATATAACGCCTATCAGTATTTAAAACACCTCCATATAAATGATATGAAGTTAATAAACGGTGTTTATGAATGTCCTTTATTAATATCCGTTTGAAAAAAAAATAGAGTACAAAACATGATATTATAATCGACTAATCATATTTATCATCATTTTGAAAAACCAGTGGCCGAGCAGTCTAAGGTGACAGAACTTTGTACCCAGAAAGCGATTTAGCTACTTCTACCACAAGATCATATTAGTTTATGGAGTGTGGTCAGAATAAGGTTATAGATCAAATTGGCTTCTCCTTTAAAATTAGGAAAAAATATCTGTACGGGAGTTTTAAGGAAGTTAAGATATTTTTTTATAATGTTTTCCATTTAGAAATATCTTAGAAATAATATAAATTTAAGATTTTATATGCTTTAAAACTGTCTCGTATTGATCCTTACAGCCAAAATAATTATTGTACTGTTGTCTCTATAACGGCTATATTACAGCACACTCAATAACATTGTTTCAAGCTATGATGAAAACAGCTGATAAACATAGTTATATAAATATATTTGTTACTTAAAATGTCATCAGCAATACTTGTTTTCGAAGCAGTAATCATAAGACATATTGGCATTATCACACTGCCTTACATTTACAAACTAAGCAAATTATAAAATTACGTTTTTACAATTATTTGTTAAGACTGGAATTTACATTTCACGTATGATTGAACCTCTAAACCTGAAATCAAGGTAACAATAACCACCAGAAAAACACCTCGCCAACCAATGTAAGTCCCAGATAAAACCCCCCCCCCCCTTTACACCATTTATCTAATTACTACGTCATCGTCAAAGCATAGATTCCTCGTAAATATAAGCACACGTGTATAAATAAAGAGTTGATATACATTTGGGAGTTGTTGTTCTGAACAACTAAAAATTAAAATGTTTTTGAAACATGATAGGAGAGTACTTTAATCTCACATCACAATAAATGTGCTAAATATAAAAATCATAAAAATATATTAAACTTAATCTTTTACCAAAACGAATTAGATTCAATTTGGTAGTGACTAAATCTGGGTAGTTTTAAGAGATTGAATGGAAATACTTCGATACCAAGTTGAATTGTACAAGAGAGTTGTGGCCCACCCACAACTTGAACAAATCTCTTCTCACACGAAACGTTTAACTTTAAAAGAACTATTAGTTTATTACATCTTTAAGTACAATTAGTTCATCTCTGTAATTAATGTTTACTATTTAAGCTATAAAGAGTTTGCTTTCCTATGTTACTAAACCATTGCTGTACCTAAATCGAAAATTTAGTGTAAGTATTATGTGTGAATCAAGTAAAACCCTTTTT
>JAQJVL010005210.1:0-37307 GCA_035578905.1 Stictocephala bisonia | reverse complement strand
AAATACAACAAATGTCTGGGTAGCAATTTGGGCTGGTGTAGATATTTCAGTATTTTTTTGAAGCAGTTGGCAGCACTGAAAAGAAGCAGCGAATTGGGCCTGGCCGTCACTCGACGGTATGACGCAGCTCAGCTAGCCATCTGTTCGTTGTGAGGAGTTTGTAGAGATGAAGTCACTCAAATTGCTGCTGCAGCAATTTGGGCCTTCCTATATCTACGTCGCAATTTGGGATTTATACATCTATATATATATATATATATATATATATATATATGAGACCCTTCTCTGCAACTGACATTTGTGGCTAAGATATCCAATAAAAAGTGTTTATAAAAGGGGAAGATAATGATTATTGTATTATTTTTTTAACTTATTTCATATACTTACATTTTTATGAATTAGTGTTTATTGAATGAGATATTAATTAAAAATTCCATGAATATATTTTGATTGCTCAAAAGCGATTTTAACATTTGAAATTTAAAAGGGAAAATTATTTATCTTTAATAATCTAATTTAATTTTGAACATTTAGTACAACAATTAAGATATAAGGTACACTGCTAACTGGACAACAAAATATAAATTCCAATATATGATCGAAAGCATAAGATAAAACATCAGGATCAAAACTCAAGAAGTAGACAACAACACACATTGGCATACGTCGGTTGCAAATGGGTTGTGGAAGCAGCAGTTAAGGAGCTTTAGGGCTTTGCCGGATGGGTTGCTGATCCCTGCGAGTTTGTGTAATGGGCGACAGGCAGTAATTTGAGAATACGACTGGTTGTAATCTTGTAAATATGCTATTGCCTCTGTTATTTATTTCCTCGCTAAACGGCTAAGGGGAATTTATAGCTAATACAGGGATTTTTTGTTTTCTAAATTAATAATAATTAAGGAACAATGTTATTAAATTATAATTTAGGAACAAATAACAGAAATCACAGTAGTTTATCTTTTTCAAGAATATATTATCCAAATAATGTTATTGTTTTATAACCCTATAAGTATCTTAAGATAACAAATAATTCTCTAAACTTTAGATGGTAATTGAATGTAAATTCCTTATGGATCATATTATGACTAAACTCATCTTGTTAAACCTACAAAATGTTGTGTACTGTTGTAAAGCATCTCAAAGAGGTTAGTTGTTAAAAGTCCCTTATGAAACAAGATCTTAACCTAATGCCTTCCTGTAATAACTACTGTACTATACTGTACTCCTCACTATTTGTTAGTTAATGTTTACAATATACACACTAAAATATATATTTATATGTTTATTATGTTTACTATGAAATACATGAATAAAATGTAGACATTTTTTATAAATCTCATACGTTAGGCTGTTATCGGAATGGTATATATATTTATATGTTGATTCTGATATATCATGATATAAACTATAATATAAAATTATATTTTATATTTCAGAATGTTTTAACATAAATATTATTGTCTTTACTGTTTTGCAAAATTTAAGAATATTACTGTATCTGTTAATTTTATGTAATTAATTGCTAGTATTTTAATATATTGAAACAAAGTATCCTAGAAACTATTATTTATTTTAGATAAACGAACTTAAACCAGAATTATTTTATCACACTAATTACTTGCATTAATATAATCCAACTGTTTGTGACAGTATAGAAAAACAGTATGGAAACTGAATCAAATTCAAATATTTTAAACATGTTTACCTTCCATCTACCAGGTTAACAAAGGTGATAATCGCAGCTCTATACGAGAGGATATTACATAGCTACAGGGGGGAGGATGTATTTGTGCAGTTGAAAAATGTTACCCACATTCATTCCAAATAGTCATGTTTGTAGTATAGTCCCCAATCGTATGTTAATATACAATAACAGAATATTCTCTCTTAATATTCATCAAAATCTTCCTGTAACAATTCACTTCTTAAATGTCTTAGCTCAATTAATATATTATTTTATATTCTAATATTAATTTTCAACAATGTATTTAATATTCTTTTAAAATTCTTTGAACATCTGTTAATTATTACCTGCTAATTACATAATTTACTTTACGATTACCTAAATATTGCTACTTAAACTTCTTAACTCACCTTTTGTCAGGCACAATACTATTTTTCTCATGCATTTAAGTTATTGTAAGATATTTGTTACCATATTCATTAGAATTATTGACCCTTTAAGCTGCCGGGCACAACGTTTTTTGTCGGTCGAAAGATATAAGTTTCGGTTCAATTTGACCAGAACTGGGTTGTTGTTATCTAAGTTGAACAATTGGAGAGTTATCCCCTTTGTTTGGAGTTGATTCCTTAAGGGTTTACTAATTTCTCTTGTTTAACTGCAACTATTTTATTTTTGTTTACTAAAAATACCATACCTCGTTTTATAGCAAACCAATGAATATATAATAAAATGTAAACATAAATATAATACAAGACAATTAAAATTTAATTTTGAATGTATTATAGTTATATTGTTTTACCAGTAGTTTATTTTATCAGATTGTATATCAGAGTCTGATCAATGAAAACTATACACCGAAACACTATGATTAATACTATTAAGCTCTAGGATGCTTTTAAGCTCAAGATGACTGTTAAACTCTGGACAAGCGCCAGCTCTCTCAAAACTATTGCATCATATTTATTTTCAGTATTAGTCGTTAGAATTATCCCACCTCCTGCTGGATACCACTTCAGACTACCTTGATGGACAGGTTGAGTGCATATACTTCCATCTTAGATAAGCCCTCCTTGCTTCGACCACAGACAGGCGTCCACAAGTTGACTTCCGCAGTTATCTCTCTACTTACATTATGCCTGAAGTTAAACTCCGCAGAGTGATCAGCTGAATCTGGCAGAGGAAAAGGTATCCTGCTGACAAGACGGCCTTCAATCGTCAATCCTTAAGAGTTATGTCTTTGCTTCAGGAACACAGCGAGGGGTAATGGAAGGACTTCCTCATCACTCTTGAGGATGCAGATGGTTTCTTATGAAAGCTTATGAAGGCCTTTCGGAAGTACAAGTCTTTCAAGTACCCTCTTCAAGGTGGTCAGGACAGGTGCTTCTTGGACCAAGACAAACAAGAATCTTTGCTGACAATAGGGAACTACAGTTTTCCCCACATCATGACGTAATTGATGAACATCGTTCTAAAATTTTTCAAGAAGGTCTTGAATGGCTGTAATTACAGCCTCTTCCGCTTCCTTGAAGAATTGTACTTTGAACTTCAGCAAGGTTTCTTAAGAGTCGCTTATGGATGCGGATAGCAATCAGCTATTTTCTTGATGTCAGCAAGGCTTTTGACAAAGTATGGAACTCTACAAGCTGGCCCATAGCCCCCTTCCCAGGAGTCTGGTGCTTCTTCTGTGGTCTTACCTGGCTGATCGATACTTCGTTGTTTCTGTTGGTGAAGCAATTTGAACCAACGTTCGGTAGCTGCTGGTGTGTCACAGGGTTAAGTGTTTGGACCTCATATTTACCTGTGTTACACAAATGACATACCAGTGTCCCCCATAGTCTCTCTCTCTCTCGCTCTCTCTCTCTCTCTCTCTCTCTCTCTCTCTCTCTCTCTCTCTCTCTCTCTCTCTCTCTCTCTCTCTCTCTCTCTCTCTCTCTCTCTCTCTCTCTCTCTCTCTCTCTCTCTCTCTCTCTCTCTCTCTCTCTCTCTCTCTCTCTCTCTCTCTCTCTCTCTCTCTCTCTCTCTCTCTCTCTCTCTCTCTCTCTCTCTCTCTCTCTCTCTCTCTCTCTCTCTCTCTCTCTCTCTCTCTCTCTCTCTCTCTCTCTCTCTCTCTCTCTCTCTCTCTCTCTCTCTTTCTCTCTCTCTCTCTCTCTCTCTCTCTCTCTCTCTCTCTCTCTCTCTCTCTCTCTCTCTCTCTCTCTCTCTCTCTCTCTCTCTCTCTCTCTCTCTCTCTCTCTCTCTCTCTCTCTCTCTCTCTCTCTCTCTCTCTCTCTCTCTCTCTCTCCCTCCCTCTATCTGCTGCCGATGCTATATTTCAAGCGTTTTCAGTAAATATCCGTCATGTGTCTGTCTTAGAGAAAGGCTCGACCTCCTTTCTTCGTGGCTTCAGAAATGTAGGACCAAAGTTAACGCTATATATTGTGAGGCCATCTTCTTCACGAGGAAACAAAATGGGGTTTTGATAAGACACAGACTGATCTTGAACGTTGAAATCATTCAATGATGCAAAAGGGCCAAATAACTGGCGTATCATACTAGGCAGGATTCTATCTTTCCTTAGCCATGCTACCACGAAGCTTCAAGTGGTTAAGTCTGCAACTTAAAAGCTTAGTCTATTGTTTTGGAGGACATACCTTATGACTGTATCTACAATATTGGTCTCGTACACGTTAGTAGGGAAAAGATGGGCGAAATGCCGCCAAAAAACAGGATTTCTGCGCCACTTTGACCTTTGGACCCACTTTCCTGGCCTCTGATTGGTCGAGAGCAGTCACGTGACTTTTCCAAGATGGCGGCGCCCATTTCCCGCCAAATTTCCTAACATAACCTAACCTAACCTCACTTTTCCTAACCTCAAATTTCCATTTCCCGCCAAATTTCCTAACCTCAAATTTCCCTCAAATTCCCAAATTTCCCCCAAATTACCCGATTTCCCTCACATTAACCACATTTCCCCCAAATTACCCAATTTCCCTCAAATTCCCAAATTTCCCTCCAAATTCCCTCACATTACCCAATTTCCCTCACATTACCCACATTTCCCCCCAAATTACCCTCACATTTCCCCAAATTACCCAATTTCCCTCACATTACCCACATTTCCCCCCCAAATTACCCTCGCATTTCCCCCAAATTACCCGATTTCCCTCACATTACCCACATTTCCCTCCAAATTCCCTTGTTATACTATATAAGATACACTTTTTTTGTCCAATATGGCGTCTTTCCCTCCCAAAATTCCCGCCAAAAATTCCTCATCCAATATAGCGGTCTTTATACTATAATAAATGTAAAAAGATTACAACCGGATCCAAGATGGCGGTCTTTCCCTTCGTGTACTTCCGGCGACCGTCGACTACCTTCGTACACGTCGTCTGCTGGTCTAGTGCGCACGCGCTGGGACTTATTACTCTAATTATATATACACTATAACAAATGTAATATTTCGAGGCACGTATAGTGTCGACAACCGACAGGCATATTCGCTTACCACCGAGCCAGTACACGATATATTATATAAAAGTGTACCAACTGTTTTTTTCAGAGTGATCTGTATTTGGTGTTAACCTTTTCCTCGGTAATTAAAACATGCAGTTTACTTTTTTGCCTCCTAAAAAATCTAATATTGGTAGAAGAAGCAAAAATGCCTCGAATTCTTTCAGCTACTTAGGTTCTAAATCAAACTCAATATTTATGACCGGCGAAGCGGGGCAGGTACAGCTAGTTTTTATATATAAATCAGTTAGAATATCTTTGAAACACATTTATAGTTACTTATTTTTATTACAATGTAAATTAATTTAAGTTAAATTTTAATGTACTGCCCTTAGGCAAGCAAAGTGTCACTATCAAATCAGCGTAACCCGGTGACCTCTCCGTAAGATTAACTGTCTCGCTGATTATAAGACTGTTATTCATTTCCGCTAGTTTGTTTTAGTTAGATATATAGAAAATAAAATAATCATATTTAATTTAGTATTTAAAAATTGTAGGGAGAAGTTCTATTACAGATATTTTTAAAGTCGTACAATATTTAATTGTTATTTAGGATTAAAGTATGATAATGTTAAATATTAGATACTGAAAACTCTATAAAAAATACAAATTCTCTGCTGTTGGAACAATTCAGGTGGCCACTAAAATATGTATGTAACTTTATAAAACAAAGTGCGGAGGTAATGAACCCTGCTTATTGTCAGATTCACCAGACATTGTCTGATATTTAGCTTTTGTCAACGTTCCATGTCATATTTGACCTCCCCATTTTGTTGTGAGAATTCACCAATTACTGTAACTAAGGAACATTCACAGCATTGAGTTTGAAACCCCCCTACATGGTCAAACCACGATCCAAGGTTTGAGAATACATTCCTTTTTTAGGACAGAACAACGCTGCTAGTCGACATCCCAGGTGATAATAGGCCAATTGATTGGTTTTTACTACTTCTTGACGATGTAATTTTTAGATTTGATTTGTCGCCAAAACTAATAAAAGTATGCTATTGAACTTTTTTGTAAACCCAATACATAGTGAACAGTCACGTATCACTCGTTGGAAAGACTTAGATGTTCCCGAATTGAAAACTTTTATTGTTCGTAAACAGGAACCATAACACTAAATAGACTCAAGATTATTGGAAGGTCTATTGGCTATTTGCCTTGTTTTAGGGCCCATATGAGCCGAGATAGATTTCTCCTAATAATAAGATGTATTTATTTTTCAAAAGTATATCCCAAAGGTCACCCACCTCAATGATCGCTTTGAATGAGTATCAGAGTTGATTATTTTAATAATAAGATGTATCTTCACATACTTTCCTTCTAAACAACTAGTTATCGATGAGTCTATGATATTGTGGAGAGGTCGCCTGTCGTTCAGAGCAGTATTTACCTGCAAAGCGTCATAAGTATGGTGTAAAGGTATATTCATTGAATGAACCTGAAGGTTTAACAGTTAGAATTTAGGATATATTCTGGGGCTAATGATGCAGTTCTTAGTGGACAATTTCTAAAATAGTGTGTCCCTTGCAGCCAAACTACTAGCAAATGATACGTATTGCACTGGGACACTCTTCGGGACAATAGAAAAATGTAATCCTATGTCGTCATCTCAAGCTCCATGAGTGCTACAATTTGCTCAGTACGCTGAGGGATAGGACAAGAAAAAAGTCCTTTACATTTTCAACTGAATCGAGAATACCATGGTCACAGCCATTAAGAACGTGACAGAAAGGGAGGGAGATGATAAGGAAGAATTTAGAGTATGCTACAAACCATGAAACACAAAGAGATCAATCTTTTATTGCCGTGATTGTCCTGACAAACCTGGACTTTACCCCGTGGATTGCCATCAGCAATATCATGCTAACATTACAAAATTAAAGAAAAATAAAAAAACTTTTGGGAGGAGGGATGGGTTTGTAAATAAATAGTTTTGACGTAATTACGCACATCGTTTTATAATCAATATAGACAAAGTGGCCGGGCGTGCAGCGCGTCGGTACCCGGATACGGTCCCTGAAAAAAATACCCAAGAAGTGTTTTGACTTGTGGAAGATCGTCCAAAGTGCGAATTTCGAGCCGCACTCAATGTGTTAACAGTTATATCAAACTGATATTCTGTCATATGTCTAGATAAGCAATAAAAAAAAGTCTATTGTTAAACAATAAAAAAACTATGATTAAAAAGTAAACTACCTGGTTTTTTATTTATTTACCAATATTATCAATTTGATAAAATATATGTCTAACGTATATTTCTTCAAGTTTATAATTGTGTATAGCCTATTACCAATAATAATCAATAAATTTTAGTATGCTGTAAAATTACTTGTCAACAATGCTTGTGTGGTAAATTCTATATGTTTTTGTATAGTCTGCATAGATTTAAATTATCTGTACAATCCCTACATGTTCAATATTTCATCTTAACCTATTCAGCTCATCTATGTTTTTTTCTACTCCGTTCATCAATCACTGTAAACCAAAAATAGCATAGGCCCAATCCGTAATATTCAGGGACATGGAATCACAGTTAAAATTGAAAGAGCGGAATCACCGAAATCATAGGTTAAAATCACAGGTCTTGAGAGGAAGCGGTTCAGCTAAAAGATCAGGTAATCCCATCACTATTCACAACCCGGCAGTGCACCGACAGTTCATTCATTTCTCGCGCAAGGCTGACCTCTATACTTGTTTAATTGGCACCGGACGGACTGCATGTTAACCCTAGAGGTCAAGTTTAGTGATATATATGCATTTCCTCACAGATAGTCGTTGATTCCGACCTTAAACAAAACAAAGAATTACTGGATCATCATGTATCATCTCTTCTTTGTTTGATGTTTCAGGGCTTCAAGTTTGTTATCTTAACTTCTTACAAAATGAGTGAGTGCTCCTTGTTATTACAAATGAAAATAATTACAAAAATGTTTAAAGACATCACAAAACAAATATCATGACTCAATAATCTACAGATATAATTCAATTAACCATTAATTAAACCATTTAAACATCTTATAATATTTATGACTTCCACCTTAGATTTTCAAGTATATTACAAATGTTAATGGAAATAATTTATACCTAATTCCTGAACAAGCTTACAACATTAAGGTTTTTTCTATTAATATGCAAAAGTTTACCTTTTAATAAACTATGCAGGCTAACTAAGTCAAATAGAATAATATCTTATAGGCTGTAACTTTTTCTGTTGGTGTAATAGGCCCTGATAATTATCTCGCAGCTTCATTTTTGATTATAGTTTATAAAGACGATTCAAGACTAATCAACCAGGTACTTTATTTGCCCCTCACTAAATAAAACAATCTCCCTGTATAAACGTTTTAAACCATTTCCAATGTAGGCCGTCCATTGACTTTAAACGAAGTATATTAACCAATAATACTTTTAAAACTTAATACATACCAAGAGACACCATAACTTTAGTCTACCGAATTATTGTATGTTAACCAACCTAAACTTACAAATAACAATTAATTGTTGGAAAATGTCTCAGATCAAGCAAAGAACTACCCAACATAGAACCCAAACCCCTTAAAATTTAGTTAAATGTCCATAAATAGGGTTATTTGTGTAACAAAATATGTTATAATTCCCTAAAATTATTAAAATTCAGTGTCATATCAATGATATTTGTCCTAAAACATTAAAAAACCCTTTAAAATACTCTTATAGAACCTTTAAAAACTTTGTTTGACCTCAAAACAACGTACAAAACTGATGTAACACTTGTAAATTAATTGTTTAACCTACATAATTATTTAGGTTGACTTCAATCAGTTGGCAAAAGTGTAAGTAGCCAATAGGAATAAATTCTCTATAATGTTCACATTTTAAGCTTGATTTTAACAAAACCTGGTGCTATTGATTCTTTGCACATTAAACAAATAAACGAATAGTTAGTTGAACGTCTCTGTTGTAGAAACCGTGGTATTAACAGTAAGAAAGCTTTGGTTTCTTTTGACTATAATATACTCGATCAGAAAATGTATATACACCACTCCCAAAGGACCCAAACACTTGGAGAACACACCTGATCACCTTCCTATCCATTACAGTAGGTCAACTGTCTGTTTGACCGAGAAACATGAAAATTTGGCTTGAACGTAAATTGTTGCGTAAAATCACGCATTTCGTTCCCGTGAATAATTTTCGGCCTAAAAATGAAAAGTGACCGTATCAAGCAATAAGCCCGGCTAGGACCCAGATATCGTTCCCAGGCCGTGGGGGCGTTACAAATACACAGCCTAACAGCATTTTAGCGGGCTTTGACTGGCAAACATAAAATATTTAACCTAAAGGTGAATCTCTAAAATGTGCTTAACAGCTAAAAATATAGCCTAAGTCGCACTACATCGACGCTTGTCCTCCAAAGTTTGATAAAAACACAGGTTACAGTAGAATGAAAATACTGTACAAGTACACTGATAAAGCCACAAATAATTAATGATATCATAGCACTTACATGAAATTAACTTGGAACTGATGTTCTACAAAATAAAAATCACAATATTCCTCATATTAAAATAAATTACCTATTGTCTTTTTTACATCTCGTATAAATGCTTACAATGCTTACATGGTTTACATGTATAAAGCATGTAAACCATACATGGTTTACATTGAATAAAGTTTTTTTAATTGCTTCTAACAATCTGATTTAAATACTTTTTAGTTTCAACGAGTTTATTTCGAATTATAAGAATTGTGTACTATAAATCCTTACCATTGTGCGTTCTCATACCGGTATTTTATAACTGTACGTTAGTCAGATATAAATTGATTTAACATTTAAACGGCTTAACTTGTTTTGTTATATTGCACTCTTGTATATTTAAATAGTCATATTTGTGTTATTAGCCTGCAGTTTATTTTTGCTTTTAGAGGTTCGTGTACAACTTGTTATTGTTAGCTAATCTATTAATATAGTGATTAGGTGATAGCTATTGTTACAAATTAAGACTTTTCATTAAGCTACCGTTCTCTTTACGGTTTTCCACAAGATTACTTATATACAGTACTTAGAAAAAAATCGTAGTCTTTATTTGATTGTTAAAGTGATAGGATATCGAGAATTTTCCATTAGTAGTAGAGAATTTGGTTAACGTAGTACTTTTCGTTAAGTTTCCGTTCTCTTTATTTATACAGCCGGTACTTATACTCCAACCTTTTGACAAAAAATCTTTTATTTTGACTGTTTAAAGTGACAAGTTAGTTAAAAAAATTAACTTTTGATTGTTAAGTGTTTACTTGGTTAACGTAGTACTTTTCATCAAGCTACCGTTCTCTTAAAACGTATATATATATAGGACACCTTTTAAAAGTATCATTTGTATTTGCCTGTCTTTGTGTCAGCATTACATAAGTTCTGTTAAGATGACTACCACTAGTGCTCTAAATGGTTATCTTTTAAATGTCTCATACAAAAAAGTATGCAAAAAGTATTCCACCGATTACAATGATGTTTTGAGTGCTCTAACTGATAAGAAAAACAATATTCTCGACGAAATTAGGTCCCAATTGGGTAAAATGAGAAGCCTTAAATGGTACATTGCTGTCGTGTAATCTTTTTCAAACTATAAACAATTCTGAAATTTACTCATCACCTACCTTCCACGGTAAAACTAGGGCTTTGTTGTCATCTGATGATCTAGATAAGCAATTTATAGAAGCCCTCGACAAGATACTGGAGAGTATGACGAAGTATATCAGAGATGGAAGTGGTTGGCAACTAAACAATGTTAAACAGATAGACTTATGTATAGTAAAATACCAACCCCTTGTAGCAGCTTCTTCATACCCCACCCCTAAAAGTTTGGCAGTTACTAAAGGAATAATTAATATTAAAAACACGGGACAATAAATGTTTTTCTTTGGTCTGTTTTGTGTGCACTACACGGTCATGACGGGAGTAAACATTACAGAGTGCAGTACTACAAACATTTTGAGCAGGAAATCAACATGTCAGGCATTGAATACCCAGTTAGGATTACAGATTTAGATATCTTTGAAGAAAATAATCCATCTCTGTCTATAAATGTTTTTGGGTACGAAGATGAGGAAATACATGTCATAAGAGGGACTACACTGAAAAATCGCAAGCACGTTAACTTGTTGATATTGGATGAAGAAGAGAACACACAATTACTGCTTGATATCTGACCTTTCCAAGATTTTACCACGTCCAACCAAATATCACAATGCAGTATATTTTGCAACTATTGTATTCAGCTCATTTCCAACTGAAGAATTGTTACAAAAACACGTTCCAAACTGTACTCCTGGGGAAATCTGTAGATCAACATACATACCAACACCTAAAAGTCTTGCTCATCCTAGCAAAGGAGTTTTGAATATTAAGAATAATGATCAAAAATGTTTTATGTGGTCAGTCTTGCACAATTCATCCAGATACACATCAACACAACAGAGTAAATTATTTCAAACAGTTTGAGCATGAAATTAATATGACAGGTATCAATTATCCAGTCTTTGATCTAACACAAATCGATAAAGTTTGAGAAGCTCAACCAAACAATTTCATCAATATCTTTGCTTATGATAATGGTGAGCTATATCCAACTAGATATAACAAAGGAGAAAAATAGGGAGACACATGTTAATCTTTTACTTCTATCAAATACAGAAGGTAAGCAACACTATTGTTTGATTACCAACATGTCCCACCTTCTCTCACATCTGACTAAACACAACCCAGCTTCATACTACTGTAATTATTGCCTCCACCGCTTTTCATCAATGAGCTGTTAACTGAGCATGAAAACCCCTTATGTACTCCTCATGGTGTTCAAAAGACCAAACTGGCCCAATGAGAATGACAAGTTGATGTACTTTTCAACTACTTGCTATGTCATAAAGTTCCCCCTTTACAATATATTGTGATTTTGAATCCTACATTGTACCTATAGACACATCTTTGAACGATCCAGGAACATCCCACACCACAAAACGTATCAAAGCACATTACCATCAGCTTTTGCTACGTCATTATTGACAATGATGGAAAAGCTATAAAACCACCAGTAGTGTATACAGGTCCTAAACGTCATTGATACGTTCCTCAACAAACTGATCGAAGAAGCCAACATTTTGGTAACCAATACTGAAAAATAACGTACCGATGGTGATGACACATCGAGGACAATGAAAACTTTGAAAATGCTACTGACTATCATTTATGTAAGAAACCACTTGGGGAAGATAAGGTTAGAAAACCACAACCACATTAATGGAAAATATATTGGAGCTGCTCACAATGATTGCAATTTGCAATACAAAGTCCCTCAGCATATCCCTGTATTTTTTCCACAAACCTGAGAGGTTACGATTGCCAATACTTAATCCAAGGCTTTGGTAAATTTAAAAAGGAAAAGATATCTTGCATCGCAACTACTAGTGAGCGTTATATATCCGTAACACTAGAGTCTCTTCGTTTTCTTGACTCCCTTCAATCTTCTGAATGCTTCACTTGACACTCTTGTTAGTAACCTTGCTCCAGAAGGCTCAACTAATTTCTAATTCTCCATCAATGCATTGAATCTAATCAACATCTTCTGATCCGTAAAGGTGTATTTCCATACAATTGGTTGACTGAGACATCCAAACTTTCAGAGACACAACTTCCTTCCAAAGAAGCATTCTACAACGACCTAACCCAAACTGAAATTTCAGACGACGACTATGTACATGCCCAACTTGTTTGGGATAGCTTCCATATGACTACTATGAAAGACTACCACGATCTGTATCTTATGACAGATGTTCTCCTATTGGCTGACGTTTTTGAAAATTTCCGAAACACGAGCCTCCAATATTATGAAATTGATCCCTGTAGTGTGTATTCTGCTCCTGGTCTTGCATGGAACTCAATGTTAAAGATGACAAATGTATGCCTTGAATTTTTAACAGATATAAACCAGCATCTATTTATTGAGAATGGTGTTAGAGGTGGTGTCGCAATGATTCCACATAGATTCGCCAAAGCAAACAACCCTTACCTTCCTGATTTCGATCCCACAACACCTAATAGTTACCTCGTATACCTCGATTGTAACAATCTTTATGGAAAAGCCTTAAGTGAGCCGCTCCCTCATTCTGAATTCAAGTGGTTACAACAACAAGAAATAGATCAATTGAATATTAGGGAAATACCGGATAATTCGGAAATGGGATATATTTTAGAAGTGGATCTCCACTATCCTCAACACCTACATGATCTCCATTCTGATTATCCATTAGCTCCAGAACGTAAAGTAGTCACAGAAAATATGCTGTCACCGTATTCAAAATTGTTACTAGATGAACTCAACCATAAGCCAGCTAAAGTACATAAACTCTTAACCACATTGGAAGATAAGGAGAAATACATTTTGCATTACAGAAACCTCAAGCTGTACCTTGACTTAGGTCTTCAACTGAAGAAAGTACATAGGATTCTTGCATTTAAACAAAGTACATGGCTTGCACCTTTCATCAACTTTAATACGGAAAAAAGAAAATGCGCCAAAAAATAATTTTGAAAAGGATTTTTTCAAACTAATGAATAATGCGACATATGGGAAAAGTTTTGAAAATGTAAGATCTAGGATAGATTTTAAACTAGTAAATAATGAAAAGCAATTGCTAAAGTGGACTGCAAGTCCCAGATTAACAAATTTCTTTGCTTACAATGAAGACCTTGTCGGATTGACCTTAAAGAAACAAAGTATATTGCTAAACAAGCCAATTTACGTAGGCCTAACTGTACTGGATATTAGTAAACTCACAATGTACGATTTTCCATTATAATTGGACAGTAAAGAAATATGGTGCAAACGTGAAAATTATGCATGGACAGATACTGACAGTCTGTTTTATCATATTACAACAGCAAACATCTACGAAGATATGAGAAATGATCTTGACCTATTTGATACATCAGATTATCCTGAGGAACATCCATGTTTACAGTTTGAACAACAAAAAGAAACTAGGAAAATTTAAGGATGAAATGAATGGAAAACCACCAGTAGAGATCGTTGGCCTTAGAGCTAAATGTTACTCTGTTCTTAAATCAAAGGAGGAGGACTTCAAAGAAGCCTCAGACGAGAATATGGAGGAAATGATGTCAAAAGCGAGTCGCTAAAGGTGTGTCTAGAGTGGTGATAAAGATAGAATTAAAACATGAGCGAATATAAACAATGACTTTTTCATCACGTCTTAAAAACAACATCTGCTTTAAACATTAGAAGTGACCGTCACCAACTGTATACTCAGAATATTTCAAAATTGTCACTTTCACCTTACGATGATAAGCGGTACATATTAAACGATGGAGTAAACACACTGGCTTATGGACACTATAGAATTAAACGTGAACGGGAAGAGGCTAAAGATGAACAACCAATTATAAAGAGGAGAAAAATAGATGAGACAATTACGTCTAAAGAATGTTAAAACTCTAAAAGGACCGTATCTACAACCTTAAATGGAAGAAAATAACACTGCGTATGCAGTATCATTGTGGCGTTATATGATTGATCCACGTTGTGTTAACCTGGAGTTTTATCAACCCACGTAAGGTTAACCCAGGTTCACCTGCGTTGCTATAACCCGAGTTAGCCCTATAAAAGACAAATACAAAAATATTAAACAATAAAAGAACTTACAAAAAAGTTTGTTTTAAATAGTAAATCTTTAGCTGGAAAATAGTCCCGTTTTCAAAAAGTATTTGTTATAAACAATAAATGTAGGTTTTCCTAGTAATATCAAACGTGTGTCCTAGCTCTGAATATTACAATTTTATCCGCTGAGCTGTTTGGTGTGACGTAATTGGATGGGATGTAAGTACCTGTTTCCTAATTAATACATTGTTGTATGTTCTTGAAGAAATTCAACATGAGCCTGTCGTTTCTATGTGTGATACTACGGTCTCGTAATCTGTAGTTCCATGATGTGTAGTGGGCCTCTGGGGTGGTCTGACGGTCCGTAACCCAGTACAGAGTGCAATCACCGTACCATCGAGGTTGAGGGCGGCCCACATTTAATAAAAAAAAAAGCCCGACTGTTCTCTAAGGCAGCTGTAAAAACGCGTAAGACCTGAGGCGGTCCTGCAGCTTGGAGCTGGGCTAATCCCCGTAAGACCTTGTGTCGCAGTCCGGACCCTCGTAAGGTACGTGTATTTGGATGTGTGGGCTCTGGAGTGACCTGACGATCCGTAACCCATGAATGGATGAAATGATAGATAAAATTGATTTCTTCAATTGCATCAACTGTGTTACCTTCCAATCACTTTCCTCAACTTGAACCAAACTCTTGCGTCACCTAACCTGTCTTGCCTAGTGCTAACGTAGAGTGAGAGACACGTTTATTATTGCTAGATGGGGTCTCCGTACCAACAGGTTTATTGGCCTAGGCCTGTTGGGAGCCTCGACCCGAGGTACATCACTCCACATTTCCAAAACTTAGATAAATATAAATGTTAATATGAGTGAGCCTCAAAAGTAGTGACCCCTGAGATGGTAGAGGAGGTTGACGTTCCTTCAGGGGCTTTTTAACTAGCATTCTACCGGCCAATGTCCATGTATACAATTGATTTCGTTGTGTGGTTAGAACTTCTCCCTACGATTTTTAAATACTAAATAAAATATGATTTTTTATTTTCTATATATAAAGTATAAGGCTAGCGGAAATGAGCAGCAGTCTTATAATCAGCGAGAGTTGATCTTACGGAGAGGTCACCGGGTTACGTTGATTTGATAGTAGCACTTTGCTCGCCTAAGAGCAGTACATTAAAATTTAACTTAAATTAATATACATTTTAATAAAAATAAGTAACTATAAATGTGTTTCAAAGATATTCTAACTGATTTATATATAAAAACTAGCTGTACCCGCCCGCTTCGCCGGTCATAATATTGAGTTTGATTTAGAACCTAATGGCTGAAAGAATTCGAGCATTTTTGCTTCTTCTACCAATATTAGATTTTTTAGGAGGCAAAAAAGTAAACTGCATGTTTTAATTACCGAGGGAAAAAAGTTAACACCAAATACAGATCACCTGAAAAAAACAGTTGGTACATTTTATATAATATATCGTGTACTGGCTCGGTGTAAGCGAATATGCCTGTCGGTTGTCGACACTATACGTGCCTCGAAATATTACATTTGTTATAGTGTATATATAATTAGAGTAATAAGTCCTAGCGCGTGCGCACTAGACCAGCAGACGACGTGTACGAAGGTAGTCGACGGTCGCCGGAAGTACACGAAGGGAAAGACCGCCATCTTGGATCCGGTTGTAATCTTTTTTACATTTATTATAGTATAAAGACCACCATATTGGATGAGGAATTTTTGGCGGGAATTTGGGAGGGAAAGACGCCATATTGGACAAAAAAAGTGTATCTTATATAGTATAACAAGGGAATTTGGAGGGAAATGTGGGTAATGTGAGGGAAATCGGGTAATTTGGGGGAAATGTGAGGGTAATTTGGGGGGGAAATGTGGGTAATGTGAGGGAAATTGGGTAATTTGGGGGAAATGTGAGGGTAATTTGGGGGGGAAATGTGGGTAATGTGAGGGAAATTGGGTAATGTGAGGGAATTTGGAGGGAAATTTGGGAATTTGAGGGAAATTGGGTAATTTGGGGGGAAATGTGAGGGTAATTTGGGGGGAAATGTGGGTAATGTGAGGGAAATCGGGTAATTTGGGGGGAAATTTGAGGTTAGGAAATTTGGCGGGAAATGGAAATTTGAGGTTAGGAAAAGTGAGGTTAGGTTAGGTTAGGTTAGGAAATTTGGCGGGAAATGGGCGCCGCCATCTTGGAAAAGTCACGTGACTGCTCTCGACCAATCAGAGGCCAGGAAAGTGGGTCCAAAGGTCAAAGTGGCGCAGAAATCCTGTTTTTTGGCGGCATTTCGCCCATCTTTTCCCTACTCACGTTCACAATTAGACTCAGTCTTCTCTATGGAGTCTCTGTCTGGTACGCTCTAGTCTCTTTCGTCAACAAGAAAAATGTTTGAGAATTTCCAGGCAGCCGTCCTGCGAAAGGCCACGAACTCGTCATGTGAACTTGTCTCTTTCCGGCACAAACTGGCCTTCCTACCGTTGGTGACTTCATATGATCCGTGGCGAGGAAGATGTATTATATACCAGACATTATAAATACCGGCCATGTATTATATAATGACAGGCATGATTATCGATATGGTCAGACATGGCCATACGATAAGTGGAGTTTGTAAACTGGGGGCAGGCCTACTCAAAATAAAGCCAAAAACCATCCCACCTTCTCAATATCACTGCTTCGTGCAGATGGCGGGTACAAATGATGTTGATAAGGGAAGAGAATACTACATGTATAATTATATGGAAGAGGTGATAGACCTGAATTAAGACATCAAATGTTTTAGTAATACCACTAACCACTAGGTATAACCTTGACTCATCAAACCCTGTTTACCAAACCATTGGGCTAGCCAAGAAGCTTTTATCCGAGCTGTGCTGCTAAGCTCAGGGGGTTGAAATGCTGGATATAAGGGGAATCTCAAGACACCACTACTCTTCACATTGCCTACATCTCAAGAATAGCGGAAAACGTCTCTTCACCGGCCTTATAGGGTAAAACTGGAAAAGATTGAAAATATTGAACAATCGACTACCAGTCTCAAACACAGCCCATACCACATATATCCTCCGTCAGCCTCTTGCCCTCTCTGAAGCCAACCACGCCGATGCAGGTTCTGACCAATGCTGAGACCGCTTCAAATTGCTGTTCACTAAGAACTCTTTAGAAGATTCTCCAAAATATATTAATATTAACATCCTTACAGATAACAATGTGTTTGTACCATTATGGTCTAGAATAGAGACATCATGCCCACCGATACTTACATCTCAAATTTCGAAAATAAATCATCTTTTTCACAACTCCGAATTCTTCATCAAAATTCTCAGATTGCCACGAATAAAGTTGGTGAGCCTCCCATACTGTGTGATGAGCTTAAGCCAGAGGTAAATGTAATTCTGAGCACGATTATTCAAAAATCACAATTTTTTATTTTAAAACTCAAAATTACGTATTAACAGAAAGTTTTATTTGAAGATATCATCAAGAGGGTGGTGTGGCAACATTTGTCCCCCCCCCCCCCATTAATGTTCCTGTTACGGTTGATCTAGATTTTGAGGTCACAGGAATTATCAGATTTTTGAGATCACAGAATTACTACGGTAAACTGTCTGTCATAGGAGTTTACAGATTTCCCAACAAACATTCTAATCAAGGTTCATTTTTTTTTAAACTAGAATTACTTTAAAACATTTTACAATCTCGGAAATCTAAATTCATTATAATTGGCGATTTTAACATCAATATGATGGACCACAATGACCCCCTTACCCAGTGGTTTCGCAATGTGTTAAATTCTTTTAATATGAATTGGTCCATGAACACGCCAACTAGAGTGACGCCCATGTCAAGTACACAGCCCTAGACAACGTTATAATGAATGTTCCAAACTCTTCAGTTCTGGTTGTCAAGACGGCCATCTACGATAATTACGCCCAGGAGGTCGTTCATTACGATGTAAAAAAAAAAATAGACAATGCGACTTTCATTTTGAAACGAATCACTCAGCCCCAAAGCAATAAAGAACTAATGTTTTCATCTAAAAAATGAATCATGGGATTTACTTAAAACATATACAAGACCAAACGAAGCATGAATGCTTCAAATATTACCTTGATATATCTTGTCCATTCGAATAATACAACAACAAACCAGGAATAAAAAAGAATAACTGGATAACAAAGAGTATTTTTGTTTCAAGGCAAAAGCTTAAATTTTCCATTCCATTTTTAAAACAACCAAAAGTTAGGAATTTAAAACTTTTTTTCAGAAAATACAAAAACATTTTGAAAAAGATAATTTATGCCGCGAAATCTTACGAAATTCCTAAAATGTTAAAGAAAACTAACAAAATTTTTCAAAAACTGCCTGGTTAATTAGTAACACCAAGGTAGAACGCAGCAAAATTTGCAAACTGATTTCTACTAATAAAATTAGCAAATTAGTTGAAAATCCTCACGAAGCTGCAAATTAATTAAATGAAAAATAATCATTTATACATTTTACAAATTATTGACCACACCAACGAACGCTTCAAAATTGTTGGGGAACCTGTAACATCCATGGTTCTGACCCCTGTTGGCTGGGAATAGTTGGAATGGGTGATACAGAAGCTGCAGACAAAAAAGACATGTAGCGCCTATGGCATGTCTATTTGAATGCTCAAAAACTGTTATAAGAGTATTTTTTAACCACTCTCAAAATAAAAAAATCTTTCTTCTTTTGCAGGGGAATTTCCTCACTCCTTGAAAACAGCTAAGGTTGTTTCCATCTTTAAAAAGGATGACCCATCCATAGGAAGCAATTACCGTCCTATATCAATATTACCGGTTCTGTGTAAAGTTTATGAAAAATTATTTCTCGAATGACTCCTCAGTTTTTAAAAAAACTATGACATTCTGAGTGATGGACAGTTTGGTTTTAGGAAAAATCCAAGCACAATTGGTGCAGAGACTAGATTTATGAAAAACTTTGTCGAGGGACTAGACAGACGAGAACATGTGCTTAGTATATTTCATGATCTCTCCAAAGTATTCGACTGTTGCATCATGAAACACTCCTGCACCAGTTGGATAAATGTGGTGTGTGGGGTCTGCCACTCCAATGGATGAAGACTTATCTGAAAGACCGATGCCAATATGTTCAAATCTCAAATACCACATCCAAAAAAGCTAAACTGACCTATGGGGCCCCTCAGGGATCAATCCTTGGCCCATTATTATTCATAATTTATGTCAACAATATGAATTCTATCGTCCATAATGGATAATTGTTTCAATATGCTGACAACACAACACTCCTTCCAAAATAATAATCTGGAAAACCCGGAAGTTCTATCATGCATGGAACTTAATTCATGCATTCAGTATTTTTATCAACTGAATTTGAAAACGAATTCGACTAAAACAAGTTTTATTAAACTTTGTATTCGACAGCAAGAAGATGAATATAAACATTGCATTATTATCAATGATAAGTTTTTGAAGGAAACTAAATCAGTCAAACGCCTGGAGATGCACATTGATTCTGGGTTAATCTGGGATGATCATATTAATTAAATTTGTTCTAAAGTTTAATAAAACATTTTTTTTAACGTAAACTCTAAAAAATGTGCCCCCTGGGAGTCTTACAAATAGCCTATTATGGACTGATATTTCCTCATTTGGCATATGGTGCAACACTCTGTAGAGGCTGTTCTAAATAAAAACTAGAGAGAGTCTTTATAATGCAAAAGAAAGTAGTCAGATTAATAAAAAAAAGCTAAAATTCAGAGAGTCATGTCGTGGTGCTTTCTTGGAGCTTGTATTTCTGACTCTGCCCTGTCCCTATATTTTCGATGTGGTCCTGTCATGCCGCTCTCCAAGTGCACTATGGTGTGGGGCAGGGACACTCACCACTATGAAACTAGAGGCAGGGACCATTTGCAGGCTCAAAAATACAGAACATCGGCTTTTGAGCTCCTGCCATCACAGGTTGGGATCCGATTAATCAATGGGCTCCCTGAAGGCATCAAACAAATACAAAATCAAAATAAATGATATAGTTAATTAAAACGCCTCTTAGTGACAAACGCGTTCTACTCAGTTGACGATTTCATGATGAGCCACTGGAATTAGCTTATTGCAAATCTAACACATCAAGGGGGGGCCTGTTTTCGAAATAAATTGAAAGAATGGCTGCATGAATGTCACATTTGTACGTTTGTAGGACCTAGATTTCTTCTGGAAAACACTCCCTAGTATTTCACTTCTCTTTTTTTATTCGTCTACTGATTATATTTTTCATGTCTACCCTTCAGACATCGTATTTGTGTTTCTAATTCATCTTGTATTATTTCCTAGTATCAGTTATTATAAGCATATTTCACTTTTTTATATAAATATGTATTTTTTATTTGTATCTTTCTTTAGCACGAAAGCATTTTAAATGCTGATTTAACCTTCTTCATGCCATTATATTCTCTTCCAGATCAATGAAAAAAGGGAAGATTTCCAAACACCTGAACGGAAAGTCAGAGTCATGCTACTCCATATTTTACACAAATGTCAGTTTTAAAATTATTGAAATTGCCACTTGAATATCATATTATTCTTCCTATTTTTAATTTGCTCATATAAAGATAACACTTTACCTGTCCGAGATGAGCAACTTCAGTACTCGTCAGGGACCGCTTTTTATATTAGTCTCTGAACATCATATCACACTATACATTTATAATAGATTAGTTTCTTTTCCCCCTTGACGCTAATGGAATATGCTCCCTGATAATATCAAAATCATATATAAGCGCGCTCACTTTGGGGTAGATGTCAATGGGGTACTTCTTCAGGACCTAAAGGGGGTGGGTTGGGTGTTGTCTGGGGTCATGGTGTGTGTTTATTAGTATGAATTTGTGTGGTTTCATGTGTTTAGTGAAGTTTTGTTTATTTCTGTAGTACAGTATTGTTTATTTGTCCTCCTAATATACACTGTAGGACTATATATTTCCTGTTCTCATGCTGATTAACTCATTGGGGTATCTTAAGTATTAATTGTCTAATTCTACAAGGCTACTCTGCTGTAGATCACCCATTTAACTTTCATGTAAAAGTGTTTCACATTAAATAAAAATAACAATATGGACAACAGTCCAACTAACCTATCTACATAAATAACTCAATGCAGTTGTAATGTATATCCGTTAAATATATTTTTATCTAATCTGTAAACTATTGACACAATGTAGTTTTGTGTTGATCGATTAGACATGGACATAAAGATAATTGCGAGTGTCCAGTTTACACACGTATTATTACTGTCATCAGCTGTTTGAGGAAATGTCATAGCCTTGCTCACATCACAATACCACTATGAAGTATATTTCACTTGTACATAATATACAAGTTATACACAGTACAGAATAATAGTATATCTAACTCCTAAGATATTCAGAAGTGATATAACATATTCATTTTTACTTTATGAACATAAGATGGTTAATCAGATGGTGTTTTATGTATGATGTTAAAATTAAATTAAACTTTACCTTTAATGTTGTAAGTAACTAACATAAAAATTGTTAAACATATCTTATTGAAATTTCTATAAATCCATATACTAATATTATTGTTGCTTTTTCATTTAATAACCTAACTTATATTAAAAAAGGCAGGGTCAGAATCTATTTATGGTTTTATAATGGAGAATAGTTAACGGCTAAAAGTCAAACTAATTTATATTTGACTTTAAACAATAAGTTTCGAGAACCTTAAAAGTAACTCGTATTTGTGACTATGTATTTTAAAGCAAGATTAACTTAGTCAAAGTGGATATTTGTATGTATGTCAGATATTTATCCACAGAATATGAGATAAAATTGTGGCACTTAAGTTAAAAGAAAATTGTTTTTCATGTTTCTCATGTAAAATATTTATAATGAATCTTACAAAGTTAGTCGTTTCAAAATAACCAATTATTTTACTTGTTGTTTCTTTACTATATTATTTTAAACGAAGTTGTACATTTAAATATTTTAAAAAAATTATTTTAAGAATAAATTTAGTAGTTGTGGCTAGCTTGTAATAAAATTTTACTGTGGAAACATAACATTTCTAATGCACATTTATCATAACAATCTCTCTAGGTTAAGTTAGTTACGTTGGCTAAGGTTAATTTAGTATTTAAAGCTACTTTTATTTAAACAATATAATGGGAGCATTCATTAATTATTCTATATCCACGACAAGTGTTTTTGTTTTTTTAACTACCTCATTATTTGTGAATTAATTAATAGCAATATAAGATGTTATATGCATATGTGTTTATATCCAAATAAAGGACTACAAAAGAGGATATAATGAACCAGGTTTACAAAAGATGAGGAAATATGCTCTTAGTGCCTCAACAATAGGAGGTCACCATGTCTTCCATTAAGGAAATGAAAGGACCTATAACTTCTTTTCTACAATTCCAAGACTTATGTTACGTTACTATCGTTACACGTTTTATGTAACATGTAATTTGTGCATGTTAAAAATCTAACAACATTGCATTTGTTCATCAAAGATACACATAAAAATAAATATTAGTGAAGAAGTATAGTTTTGGTTGTTTTTTAATCAAACTAAATTGTTACGTAAATACCCATAATTTTAATTCACATTAAATCAGGCATAAATATTTTAACTATTAATTATAATAAAGTAAAATAATTTACTAGCCTTAAATAAAATAATATCTGTTTGTATTTGGATTTCATAAAGTAGTTAGTATTCGTAATATAAAGAACTATAGTAAATAAAATAAATATTCAGATGTATTGCATATTCATAAATATGAAGGAGAAGTTTAAAAACTTGTCGTTTTCTGAAATTAAATGATAAATACAACATGAACCCACTCATGTTTAATGAATTCAATTTCATTGTAAGATTATTTGTTAACTTAAATGGTGTATAATAAGAATCTATTTATATTTGTACTAGTTATTTATTTCAATTTAATTTTTTCGTATACAATAAAAATAAAATTAACTTAAATAAGATGTTTATTTTATATAAATATAAAATAAACTTTAGGCTAATCTCATTAATAATTAGTTTTGCCATTGACATTAACTCAAGAAACGTAACAAAAATAAATCACTTTAACACGACAAAATTTATGCACTTGTTATATCATATATTGCAATGTATAACATGTATTGTAAACCATCATGTTTATTAAATTCCTCTCTTAGTGCTGAAAGATCATTCCAATATAATAAATTTAATATATTATATAATAAGCTTTAATATATGCTGAAATTATCTACTTCTTAGCTTATATACAAGCAACGTTTATGGAATGCATTTGAAAATAATTATAATGAACAATTTTTACCTTTTAAGTTGGAAATATAGTATGGTTATGTTATCACAGTATCACATATTTACATGAAAATTATGTCTTTTTTCTCGGAAAATCATTTATGGAAATATCTTGCGAGATTAGGGGTTTAAATTTCTGAAAAATATAAATGACCTCTAATTTATTAGGTTTTAATGCGAGCTTGGTCCACTTGAATAGAAAATGTATTCATTTCTTTGATACTTTATTGTTTTATGAGACGTTTATATATTAAAGTGATATAACAAATCTAAAATATATTCCAGCAACCAAACTAATCACAAGAAGCAAAATTTACTAAAAATTGTTTATTTCTCATTAATCATTAATTGTTATAGGAAACATTTCCGTATAAATTAAATCAGACTAAGTCTGCATGCCAAAACAGTTGCTATTTTAACAAATACAAATAAAAATTTTGAATACTCCATTGTTTATTAAGAGGCTCAAAATTAATTGTGTGAGAAACAAGTGTTATACATTGCTTACTGTATGTACGGTTCTCTATTCTCCACTTATTGGAATTCACGTATATATTGTATAACTAAATGCACATTATTTTCGTAACATTCTTAACTGAGATGGGACATATTATTTTTTAATATAAATAAAATCACGGTGTCTACAAATAAAATTATTATTAATAATAAAACAATTAATATAAAATAATGTACTTTGTTTGGAAACATTACTCTATTGTTTAAAAATCCATTTAAAACCCATCATCGTTGATGTACATATTTGGAAGGCACTTATGGGCTACATAATGTAGTGGACTAAGTAGGCATGTATAATGCGTAATAAGATTGGATCAATTATCAACCAATTAGTTTGTTTTAATTTCTCAATGTACGAACTTCTGTTACAGCAATATAAAGTATAAAGCCCTAATAATTTTATTTCTAGTTATTATTAATGGATATATTAGTAATAATAATAGACACAATTTCCTACCTCTCTCTAATAATTATATAATGTTAAGTCGATTATAGTGACTGAACAAATGATTAGGCTTTTATTAAATTGAAAATCTTCATAACAACATATACCTTAACTTTGGTGAGTAATTTTCTCACTCTATAAATCAATTCATAATTATAGTAAAATTAAAATAAAATGTAATTCAAAAACCAATAAAATACCTTCTTAAATAATAGAGCAATGCCGTATTAATCTGTAACCCAATTTATTTGTATGCGTTTCCGAATACTTTATATATATTTAGGCTTTGTAATTTCCATTTAGAACTTTTGAAATGATTATTTAGTCACCTAGGCAATTTGACCTATTAATAATAATGTATTTTGGTCTAATTTATCAATTAGAGTTGTACATAACATATTTTTTACTATGTATTTTTATTTTTTTAGTTGTACATAACATATATTTTACTAATAAAATGTATAACATTTTATTAGTAAAATAGTATTTCATATTTAAGCGAATTATGTAAAGATACATCATATTTTTGTTAATTATTTTGTGAATAAAATACTATGCTAATTATAATTTGAATGACTGGTTTGTTTGACATTTATTATTATCTTAAATTATAGAATACCGATTGGTAAATCAGAAATAAATTTACTATCTATATTTTATTAATAGAATTTATATGTTTACAACACTAACTCTATACTCTGAGGTTAAGTGGTAGAGAGGGCTTTGCAGTCCTAACTTCACCTCTTGAATATGAATAAAGACGTTTTTCATTTAATTTCTATACGAACCATTTATATTCAAAATATTACTTAATACTATTCCAGGAGACACAAGAACAGGAGACATTCATAATTAACATAAGAACATGCACAGGGAAAACCATAATTATAATGTGCTCTAAATATAATATTGATAATATCATTTTGAATTGTAAATATTATTAGTAACCCACTACCATTGAATTACCAAAATAAAATCTACTAAAAATAGCGTAATTTTGCTACGTTACTTGGTTTTCTTTTTTTAATTGTTAATGGGAATTTGAAACTTAATATTTGCCGTTAAAACTTTTACTCCGCTTTTTGGTTTTGTTTTTTAAATTGGTAATAGGCATTCTAAATTTTACATTTTCCGTAAAAAATAGATACCACATTTAATAATCAAAAACTCCAATACGCTAAATTTCTGGTGCATCCATTTTTAATAGTAAAAATATCCGAGTAAGTATTAATATTTTATGTTAGGTTTAAAACATAGTAAAATTATGTTTCGTTTGGCCTACTAAAATAATAATCCTTTAAAAAATCTAAGTTTTAACTACTTAAAATATTCAAACTTAAATGGAATAATGTTAAAACTTTATTTAAACGTGCGAATTAGACAACAAGTTTAAATATGGACATATGATTAGTATAATATAATATTTTGATGGTAAAACCTAGGGCTGTTTGTGGCGCACAGGCTTTCAAAGGGTTCGTAAAAAAACTAAAGATAATTGTTTTTAGCAATATTGGTGTTGTCATTGAAAATGTACACTAAGTAGGAAGCCACATTCAAGGAGATTATTCCTAAGGTCAAACCAAATAATCAAACAATTTTTTTTTTTTAACGTTTGGTCTATCTCGCTTCATTTTCCATCTATCAGCCTGTATAATTTTTTTTATTATGTTTAATTTATCAGTAGTTAATTAAGATGTAAAATCGTGAAATTTACTATGAATCTTTGTCTTAGAACTTTACACGTACCTTATTTAATTCCATACTATTTAGGATATTTTAATAATGAAGGCCCTATTAGATTTTTTAAATAAATGTCTCAAAAACTTAGAAAGTTACCTTTCCTATAGGAGACAAAAATATTAAATAATTTAGATCTAAGCTTTATGGTGTAAATAGTTTAAAAACGAATATCTACTACATAAAATTTTAATTTTTCAATAAATGAAAAAGATTTTCTTCCCGAAGGGATTCTGTTTTTACTAAACAAACATTTTGTTTTTCTCTGCTGATAATTTAAAAAATAATTATATTATATGATTAAATTTAAATTAAGTTTCATGATTTACCTTAAGGAAATTTTCAGATATTGTTTTTTGTAAAAAAAACATACAGAAACATAGACGGAAAACGGAGTTGGGGGAGACCTTGTGGTCACTGGCCTTTTTTTGTTTACTGTAATTTAACCTTTGGAATTACCTCGTAAGGTTTAGCTGCTTACTCATGGGATACCCCATATATCATAAATAATATATACTTTTATTAATCATATTGATTACTCTTATCAGATAAAATCACGACAAATGTAGAAATGGATCATATCTTACAGTTAAATCTTAATTGTGTTAATTTAAACAAAGTTTATACAACATTTAATCTAATAATCGTTTAAATTGTTTTACTAATCGACTAAATATTACTTCTTCTAGACTCTTTGTTTAGGTATGTAGAAGTAGAAAATCTTAACCAATTCCATCATCTGGATATAATATAATGTTTATTGTTATTTACTCGATCCATACGGATACAAAATGAGTAAGATAACCCAAGTTCAATTATTGTTTCAGTTCATGAAGGCAAGGTAATTCATCAATAATTCATACGTAATTTTTTATATTGTATTTATTTCATTACTTTTTTTACTAAATACAGATACTATTTCAATGAGTAAATTGACTTTCTCCTCATTATATATTAATAATTAATTCCTGATAACTACAGGCTATACATAAACTCAACCACATATAGTTTATATAATTTACGATAGTATTATTAATCTATGTATACAAAGACTAAATAAATATTAAGGTACTGGTGAGTTATTTTTTTCAGTTAAGAAGTTTTATTATATGGTTACATTTGTTCTTTATGTCTTAAATGCGTTTTAAAATGCATAAAAACATATTAAAACAAATGAAAAATGTTTAGAAGAATAATGAGAGAGTTTCATTACCTTAAGTTTTATTAACCACATAAAGAAGACTAGTGACTAATATCCAAATATTAAAATTGCATGAAAATATAACTGACCTCGTATTATATAAAAAATAATATAGAATCTTATTTTTTTATACATAACGAGTAAGAAAAAACAATTAATCAAAACCCACGAAAATTTAATTATTATTGAAATTTGCTAAACAATAGTACGATAATTTAATTAATTTTATTTCTCTAATGAAGTCAAAATTAACTATACCAAAAAATTTAATTGACTAAAAGACGACCAAATAGTATTAACACTAAAGAAAGTTGAGCGATTAAACTCTAACAGTAAAAGTATTTAAAGAAGAAAATCTTCAATGAAGATAAAAGATAATGTATGAAAACTAGAAAGGGATGTAGTCAACTAGCATCAAAAGACAATACAGAGGATGAAAACATCTTCTAATGATCTAAGAAGCAACTGAAAACTATAACGAAATGAGAATAAACTATCGCCTTTTTTTCCTCTTATATTTAGGTTTCAATGAATGATTTAAATATGCATTGAACAAACATGAAAAAATTATTATTTACTTACCTCTAGAAAAACACTCGATTTGTTGAACACGAAACACTTTGAGCAATTACTTTTAAACATTTGTGTTTTATACAATACATTGAAATAAATCATTAAATCAGCTGAAGTTAGGCAATGTTTCACATGCAGTATTGATTATAACTTAGCTCATACCCAGTAATGGGAAGTTAAATTGACCAATCTAACTTTGGCGAAACTGGAGGATCCAATCAACCATAGCTAAGTGTCCTGAAAGGACAAGTCCTAAATACTAGTTCTTAACTGAATGAGTTAAAATAACTCAAATGTACGTTAGGTAACAATGGTAAATAACACATAACTAAATATATGTAGTACAGAATAAAATATTGCATAAAATAATCATCGTATAACTTATATTCCATTCTATTAATAAATATAATTGAAGATCACAAAAATAAGACGGCTACCTAAATATCTCAGGAACTTACATTTTGTTTTTCTATGTTTTATTATCGGATAGGAAACAGAGCAGAGCAATGATATTATTTAACTACCTTTTCTTGTACTAACAAGTACCATACCGTTGTGACTATGTTTTCCATTGAACTTAGTTTCTTAAATAACAATTTATCTATACATATATAAGCCAAATACCACTCACTCACTCACTGACTGACTAAACACGAAATCTCAAAAACCACCGAACGGATTCGTATGAAACTTGGTACGTAGCTTCCTCTAGGGTAGTAGGTACTCGCTAAGAAACGGTTTTAAAAATTCAATCAGGTTCACGACCAAACCGCGAAAAACGCGACTTTTAAATTTATGTATTTTTTGTGAACCTACAAATCACATTGCAACAAAACTTGGTACCAAGCTTCCTTTTAGGTCTTAGATGAACTCTAGAAAAAAATTTTCACAAAGTTCGGGTCATTTCAGCACTACAAGCAGAAAGTACCCGTGCTTCGCTATGGATTATGATTAAGGAACGGATTCGAATGCAAATTGGTATGTAGCTTTCTCTAGAGTTGTAGGTGCTCTCTGAGAAACTGTTTCAAAAAATTAAATCGGGTTCTCGACCAAACTGCGTAAAACGCGACGTTTAATTTTCGAATTTTCTGAACTTAAACATTAGATTAAAAGAAAATTTGGTGCTAAACTTCCTTTTAGGTCTAAGATGAATTCTGGGACGTTTTTTCTGAACTTAGAAAGCAGATCGCAACTAAAATTGGTGCTAAGCTTTCTTCTAGGTCTTGAATGACCTGTAATAAAAATTTTACTACCTTTTACTACCCGGTGTGATTGATTCGGCAGAGGCTAGGGTGACTGTCTTACCAAATAAAACTACCCGGTGTTTTTAATTAAATGTTTTATATATATATATATATATATATATATTTTTTTTTTTTGGAAATAAGTTGTAAATATGGTCTCTACCTGCCAGCCTCCCCGTGGCGAGACTGGATACGCCAGACTCATTTTCTCAATTTTAATTCTGGTAAACCAACGGGCAGATGTACTCGAGTTACTAACAATTAATTATTTCGTTCCTCGGCGAAAATACACAACCCGTACATAGGTCCTAATGTAAGTGTTCCTTAATCATAATCCGTAGCGACGCACGGGTACTTTCTGCTAGTATTATATATGTGTCAGCAATTTTTTATTGATAGATTTAAATGACTCTGAAATAAATATATAACTTAAGAATATATAGATATTTTACATGTGGGCACGGGTACTTTCTGCTAGTATTATATATGTGTCAGCAATTTTTTATTGATAGATTTAAATGACTCTGAAATAAATATATAACTTAAGAATACATAGACATTTTACATGTGGGCTTTAAATAATATTAAAATTATCTTTGGAATAAAAATATATATATGTATGTATACATATATTTATGTAAAACTTTTAACATATGTGAAATTTAGTTACAATCATATTAATTATATTAAACTGTATTAAAAACAGTGCAATTCAATTAAAATACATACACTATTCTATAAACAATTAATTCATTTTAAGGGCAATAAGATTGTACAGTGGAATGGATTCATTCATTGTTATTAAAACATAACTATCATATACATTTATACAAACTTTTTTTTACATTTAATTTTATTTATAAGTGGTCCTATATTGAAATATTCTTTAATTCTGTTATATTTATAACACTTAATAATTTAACCTACACAAAATTGTATTCATAAAATATAAGTTGACAAAGAATTATTACACTCTTTAGTCATATTTTAAAATGAATTGCCCTCCCATTATTCCGATACTCTTTCCCAAGAACTATGTTAGGTGATGGAGTTATGAAGTGTTTATTTCTTTGTATGCCACTTCACAAAAGATATTGCTTTCCTCGATAATATCATGCTTTCCTCGAGTGTTTGTTTGTTGCATTCAAGAACATTAATTCCAGGAAAATAGTGGTTGATGTAAATCCTGCACTGCAATTTTTATTTCATCGTTTGCTTGTTTGTCTTAGAGAACAGTAAGTATATATTGGAAGTATACGCTTTATCGCTTCATTACTTTTACATACTAATTAACATTTGCAGTTTCATAATGTACACAGAAGTATTTTATTTTTCCATAACATTTAAAGTAAACTGAGAGAACTAAGAAGTCACTTGTCATAGAAACTAATCTTGTATAAAGCTAAAGTTTACACTATAAGATAGGTTTTAGGGCAATTTATAAATGTCAACATAGATATACCAAGTTTTAATTTAGGTCATATGAATCATGTTTTGATTGTTAACATAAGTAGTTAAGGACACCCTGTCACTAAATATTTATACTGCCAAGACATACAGTTTAAATCATTACCTTATAGCAATATTTCTTAATTTTAAGGTTATATTGTTTCATTTAAGAGGATTTTTTTCAGTTTCGATAATTGTAACTTTTCATAAGAGTTTATAATATCATCTGACGAAAGAAAACATTTTTTAGCAAGTTATTATTTTTATCAGGTAGCAAATCACGAGTAGAGCTTGACTAAATGACTTTTACACTAATAAAAGAAATCATAATTTTACTCTTTATATTTATTAAAATATATTTCTCATCTTCCACGATTGTATTTCTCACCTTCCACGCTTATATGCGTGACAAAACTACGATATTAAAAATATCAATTGAATAAATATTCAATTAAAAACTATTCAGTTATTTATTTTCAAAATTATTTAAATTACTTAACAAATAACTTTTACTAGAACTGTGTGAATTGGCAAACCATGATTTTCAAAAGAATTATAAAATGATTTTTAATTTACAACTAAGATATACATATGGGCTTATATGACAGATTTTCACATTTACATTATAAACTAAATAAAAATCAATACGTATAAGGAAGTTTCTGAAAAATATATTATATTGAAATTATTTGAGTAACGGAAAGGGAAATTAAAAAAAATATTTTGACAGACTTCTGTGTTCGTGGGTAAAGTTTTATCTTTGGAGTCAGTAGACAGACGTTTAGAGGAGTATTGTAAGTGACAGTTTGGAGGTTAGGAGGCATCTATTTTTTAACTATAAAAATAATGGTTCTTTTTAATAAACTGTATACTTAAATACATGTTATAAAAACAACTGGGATAAGATATGTATGAGGCTAAATATTTAAATTGCTCTATTATACTATGAAAAAGTGCTAACATAACAAAGTGTCTCATTTCACAGTAAAATATTATCATTCATGGATAAAATATTATCTCCTGTTTGGATATCTCAAAACTGTATGTCACCGTCAATATATGTTACCATCTCAGTTAAAAACTCCATCTCTTAATATAATTTCAGCAATATATTTAGCAATGTTATGTTTACAAAAAAATATATACTATGCATGATAAAGTGTTACGTAAAAGAGTAAATATAGAACGATTTTAGCAGGACTAAACATTGTGAGTTTTGTAAAAACAAAATTTAAATTTAAAATAGTACATATGTTACTACTGTTTTATTTAAATTATTACGTTAATTAGAACTTATCCTTCTCGATGGTATTCAAAGTGCAAAGATTGCTGTTAATAGTTTCAAAACTGAGTTGAACATTTGAAGGAAATAAAATCAGAATAGTATATAAGACATTTTGGGATTTTTTTTTTTTTTTTTTTTATAGTCAAATGTAAAAACATTTTATATGATATGACCATAATATTAAAATGTATACATATGCAAATTATTCGCTAGTGCAATTAAAATATAAGTGTTATTAAGAGTAATATTTTCATTGTGCTAAATATTAACTTCACGTAAAACAATAAAACACCTAAATCTTCTAGCTTATTTAAAAACCTAAGTTCAGAACAATCACTACATTTAGTATTTAAATTTAATATACATGTTGATTTTTATCATCTAAGCTAACTGTACGTGTATGGGTGGGTGGGTGGGTCAATATCCTTGTACGTGTATGGGTGGGTGGGTGGGTCAATATCATTGTACGTGTATGGGTGTGTGGATCAAAACACTATTGTGTAAGAGATAAGAGATACCCTCACTTATGTTACCTTAAGACTTAAAATTTTAAATGTTGGAGACGTTAAGTTTTTTAAATGTTTTTTAATATTAAAATACAATCATGTGACTCATACAACATATTCTTATATTAACTAGTACAATATTAACTGTTTATCAAAGCATTTCAAAATAAAAGTTAAGTTGCATTTGTAATATCTTCAAGAAAATGACCGGTAATATTCTTCGTGCAGGATTCACTATAGACCACGCAGTATTGTTTCAAATATATAACTCGGATAATTTTACACGTAATTACAGAAATGGACTGTTATAATACTTAGCTATTAATATAACTTGCCAAATAAATCTAAAGGACTTATTTAAAACTTTTAATTTCATGTTTACAAGATTAACAATACAAATTAAAACGAACAAGAAAGTATAAATGTATATAAGTATTCCTACCATGTAAGAACATGTTTTAATCGAAGTTACATACCTCAGATAACACTACACAGTTAGAGGTATGTTATACACAAAACACTTCACATTCCTTTGGAATCATACTAAAAGTAACAAAGCAATATAATGTTATTACACATTCTTTCGTTTCTGACTAAGGCTTTTGGCATTTTAATTATTTTGCAACAGAGGGAGTAGGTTTTTTTAAAAATAAACTTTGTATAGTATTATTAATCTTAGCCCTACCAAATGCAAACACATTTTTTTAAATTAATAGCTAGACTCTTATTTTATTTTAAATTAATAGCTAGACTCCTTTATTTCTGGAAAGTAAGAACAAAAAATAAATGATTCTTTAGAATAGGTTACCAAATTTATTTTAACAAAAGTTATAGATACGTTTTGGGGTCGGGATATATCTTTAACAAAACAGTTTTTAGTTTCAAAACATATTTGATATATTTTTGTGGCAAATACTTTACTCAATTACGAATCTTATCCAAATATATACATATTTTAGGGGACTGTTTAAGGGTTGAAATATTTATATATAAGAATATATACGTTCAATAGCAGAAAAGAAACTGAAACTAAAAAACTTTTTGTATGACTAATAATCAAATATAACAAAAATTTAGCGTAACTAAATCTATTTATTGTTAATAATATTTGAGAATCCTGCAACGTTGCTTTTATTCATACTTGAATAGTTATTTTAAGTAACAAAAAATGATTTATGTAATTACATTATTTATAGACCCAAAATATATATAATACCGAAAAGTAAATTATCGTAAGCATAAAAAACCATTTTATAAGTGAAAATATGTAGCTCCAACATTAAAAAACGAAGGAAACTATGACAAATTCTGAATGTAAATTTTAAGGCTATCAAAAAATTATATAACTATAGCAGATTTCAATGTATAATAATAAATACCAGGTTTATTGAATTTCAATAGCTTCTCAAATTAAAAAAAAATCAATCATTAAGATATTTTAATTTGTTAAACTATCAGACAAGTACACTTAACAAACTTGGCGTGCACTTACATTCACCTTATTATAGTTTCTCCATTGTTTTGAACAATACTAATTTTATAAATAACTTATTGAATAAAACTGTGTACCTAGCATATAGTTTGGTGTATAGAACTCATATAAATTATTTAATAAGTTTAAATTACAACAAAATTTTTTTCTTAATATATTAGACATAAAGTTAACATATAGTATTAGGAAAAATGTTATAATTCATATATTTTAATTGAGTATTACATTAAAATTTATTTTTATTTTTAACATAATATTTCATTACGAGCTATACGTTTATAAAATACAAAAAATATGCATATATTTTGTAAAAATTATATACAATATTTATTTTTGCATAACCATTTGTAATGAGAAGAATTGAAGAGTTAAACTAGACACTTTAACTGCCCATGTAATTCATTGATTAGATAATTAATATAATACTTTATGCTATATAATAGTTTATACTTTTCTGAATTGATTAATTTATTTATTTTTGAATTTCACTCAATAGTTCACATGGGCTTGAAAGACTGTGCCTGAACTTTATTCATCGAGTGAATTATCGAACTTAGTGGGGATTCAAACTTTCGATCTTGCCCTCCGTAGTCCGAAGCCTTAACCACTGAGTCACTACGCTGAAAAGACGTAACACTTCCTACAGACATATAACAAATGTAGGATAGTTATGTTTACGTTATTTAAATTAGTAAACAAAACTATCTTCAATGTACATAGTTTGATCTGACATATTTATTTATGTTGTACTATACTTATATTTAAAGATTAGTCGTTATAAACGATTATGTTTTAATGGTTTCATCAAATATGACTGGAAAACTAAAATATACTAATGTATTAGCGTATATAACGCCTCTAATATAGTAGGAATATATTTTAGATGATTTTGATATGTTTTACATGACTTAAATTGTGTGCAAGTAATTTATCTTATCAGTTCTTTTAAAACTTATTTATATTGCATACTTTGGGAGTCTCTCATCATTCAAGTTTTTTATAATTATTATCAACCTAATTAAATGATACCACTCTGAAGATAGACTAAAAGATAAGATAAAAGAAAAACTTTAGGTATTAGTCAACTTTATAGGTACAAGGAAAATCTCTTTCACAAAGGAAGTATACGAGAGCCCCGATCTGTCTTGGAATTTTGGGAAGAGGTTTAGAACCTTCGCACAGTGTGTGTGTGTGTGTGTGTTTTTTTTTTTTTTTTTTTTTTTTTTTTTTTTTTTTTATAGGTATTGTTGTTCAAAGCATACTTTGTAAAACTCTAACACATATTTTATAATAATCACTACAGATAACTTTATATTTTAATAACAACACATTAAATATAATCCTGTATGGTTGCAATAATACCTTTCACTCAACCATCTATACACAGGTTATGTTGTATTTTTTAAACAATATATAAACTTACAATTTTATTAACAATGATAACTATTTATACATATGGTCTTGATAGCATCAAAATTCTGTAAGACTACATTTATTTATTATTTAATTTTTAAGATTTAAATTATGTTTTTTTTCTAATCTAGTAGTTATATCATAAACGTTTATTTTTTTATATTTTATAATACTCAATTTAAATGTTCACTATTCCAATTATGTTATATTCTATGATTTTTAACACAAAAGCGAATGTTTTTAAAAAATAATATTACACTCGACACTTTTAGGTAGCATATTTATTACAAATAAATGCTTAACAATGAGGTATAATAATCAATTGTTACTAAAATATATAAACGTATTGTTTTTTATAACATTCATATTATAGAACAACATTAGGTTATTAAGTTTATTTCTTTTAAAAGCATTTTCACTTAAATATAATTTATAAAACTAGTTATATTAAATTTTGTTGTGCCATTTGCCCCCTTTGCACGTACCATAAAACATTAACAAAAGTAACTTATATTATTTATTATTAAAAAATATATTAATTTTATAACATAGGTTTGAATCGTTTATTACCTGTTTTCACTAAACTAAACTTTTCATCTTAACAATTAACCGATTTTTGCCAATGTTAAAAAACCAATTAAAAAACACACATACACACACAAACACGTAAACATTATTTCCTATTATCATTAAGTTAACAGCTATCCACTAACCAGCCACTAATGACCATCCATGTAAAGGTCAATATAATTCCTTTAATGTGCTTAAATCCTCTTTCTGTTTCCTGAGAAAATTACAATTATAAGCTGTTGTTCATTAGAGTTTGAGCCACAGACATAATTCCTAATTTTTTCTAAGTAGGCTTAAAGAGTTGTAACGCATGTAAAATCCTTTTAGGCTCGCCCCTTTTATTAACAGAATATTTATTCGATTACACTCTGAAAATATAATATTATAACTTTTGTTAAATTATTATTTTTTTTTTACTTCAATTACCATCTCATATGGGACTACAGGTATGATTATGAACTTTATTCATCTTAAAAAGTACCGACCATAAGCTAAGTTAAACATTCGAATCATGGTCTCCAATGGCCAAATCCTTAACCACTGAGATATCTCGATGTTATTTAATGACGGTAAGTTTTTTGCCGTTGGTAAGTACTGACTTGGTAAGTAAAAATCACAATAGACGCACTTTAGAAAAATAAATACAGTATATATATATATATATATATATATATATATATATATATAAATATATATAG
>JAQJVL010005209.1:0-37366 GCA_035578905.1 Stictocephala bisonia | reverse complement strand
AAATGGGGTAATTTATATTTTTAATAAGAACGAAATGTAGTATTCTTTAAACAATGACAACGGGTTTTTTATATTATTAAAACATTGTATTTAACTCACGAAATGAACTCATACATGACGAGGCGTTACTCCCTGTATTTCCCGTGAGAGCCAGAGCTAATAACTCACAATACAAAAGTCACGTTTATTTTATTTTGTATATTCTTACAAGTGGTATTAATTTTACACAACGCATATTTTTTTAACTATAGTGAAATGTATGAAAAATGGTCAAGTATAAAATATATATCATGATTAAGTACTTATATTTTTTGTATTATTCTTGCATCGGCTTCAGAATTCAATTCTTAAACGTTAATTTTAATCAATAGAAAATTAAGTTATAAACCATATCGTGGTAATAATATGGATCAACATTAATAAATTTATAACTACTCACTAATTTTTCCCCTCATTGTCTAATTAATATTTATTGCAATAAATAAAACTAAATGTGAATTTTAAACGTATTACTGTGCGTTATTTTTATCTATTTATCAAACAAATAAAAATAAGAGTCAATTGTGAGAGTTTGTGGCTCAGTGGTCTGAAACGCCAGGACTGTTTATCAGGTTTTATCAGTAATATTCACCTTGTACTGTACTGGTCCCCCTCTTACTCTGGCCTGATAAGTTCTACGCACAGATCAATAGTCTACGAGGAATGGGTAGAGTAAGGTTAAAGAAGAGATAGGTCTTTCCCTTTCATTAAAAATAATAAGATTGCTCAATTAATGTTTATGTTAAACTTAAAAAAAGAAGCGGATTTCAGTTCGAGCCCCGTACTTGATATTTAAACAGCTTGCACTTTGCTAAGTACACGCAAAGTTAGCTACGTTACGTGTTTAAATTATATTCCAAAAGTAGTATTGAATTCAGCAAACCCAATATAATGTTATGAAACTTCGTTTAATTTAAGATCTCTGTTCAAAAAACGCTTTTATAAAAATATGATTGATGCAATTTTAACACATTATTGGTTTGTTTCCTTATGTTACACTTTCAAATGCTTTGAAAACCACTTGCTAGTCTAGTGGTTAGCACTGCTGCTTCAAGCGCAGATCGTCACGGATTGCTTTTGAATAGTTTGCTAAAATGCTTTGGTGGGCTGTCCCTCGAAAATTGTTTGTATCTATCAATAAAGTACCACTCTCGTAGAATAATAACAAAGCGAAAGTTGAACTAAATAAGTTGCGAAATAACTGATATCGTTGGCAATCATGAACCCTTGCCATTGAAATAGTCTAAGCATCGATATTTGAGGAACCTCATCTGGTCTTTTAAAAACTGAAGTAAAGTCGTTAAACGTGTTTATGTTACAACAAAGCACTGTTTGAAATACATAAGGATATGAATCAATAACTAAAATTAGGCATACTTAAGGCCTACAAATAAGGAAACAAAGAATATATTATTTAATTCAATATTACTGAAATTATTATTAGGTAAGATAAAATCATCTGAGACTAGATATAATCAATAGTACGAGCAGAAACTTCAGATTAACCCTGGAGCTGCCGGTCATTTTTTCTGTAATGCCAAGCTTTTTTCTAAACTATTGTAAGCTTCTCTTCAAAAATTATTAAAAAATATTACCTAATTGATAATACAGTTGTGTAATATATAGTTTTTTTTTCAGTAAAAGACGTATAATATTATGGTATATATTTTATTTGCATAAAAGTTAAAATTTTATGTTGTTGTAAAAAGTTATGGGGTTAAAAATTAAACACTTTTTTTGTTCGCATATTAAGTTACCCAAAGTGTATAAAAAATTAATATATTAAAAATCCAAGATAGCCAAATTGTAGTAAATTTAATCTAATTTTTACATCAGTAATAAATAAAATATATAATAGTCTTTACAATTACGAGAAAAATTATATTCATTGCTTGTTGCCTAGCAACAAAATAGGTTCCAGTCATGTAAAAAAACATGAAAAAGGGAATAAAATGTTGCTTCTAGCTTTGAAATTATAAGTGTTATTACCAACTACAATACAATTCTAAAATTTTATACAGATATTATTCATTTTATAATTGTTTTTGAAATGTAGTCTCTTTACTCTGTGATACATAAAAACATGTACTAAAAGACCTACTGGTTACACAAATATAAAAATCAACTGTAAAATAAAATAACGCAAAAAAGAATAATATTACACTCAAATACAATGCCTAATACTAATATAACACTAAATAAGTTCCTAATTTATACAAAATACAAATCATAATAAAAAAATATGAACATTGTCAGACTCCAAATAAAAACAACGAAATAAAAACTGGAGTATTTTTATACAGTAAATTAATTATCTGAAAAGCACTATACGAAATTTTATACGAAAATTCCAATTATTTTTCGAATAATTAATTTAAATATGAGTCGGTGCCATATGGTACTGATGGCATTTCAGAAAAGTCGAAGTCGGTACCAATGGTACCGACCGGCAGTTCAGTAGTAATTGTTTTCGCAACATTTTTGCATTATAAAACACAGTGATTCTATGCAATACCCTATAAATACTGTTCAGCTGCTAATATACTGGAATATTAATTTTACATAAATGTTTAACCTTAAATCAACTACTGTGTTTTACATGTATTAATGTATACGTGTATTGTACCTATGTGATCATAAACAGGTATTGTTCACAATTAATCTTCTAGGAAAATTATTATATTTTTACTTTATTTAATTTATTGAAATTATGCATAACAAACAAAAAATCACAAAGGTATGTAACTATGTCATTACAAATTACTGTTCGGAAAATGTATTCCTGCTTTAGCATGTTAATGGTCAATAATTACATTTGTTATGATTCATGTATAAATTTATTATATTGACACTAAAAAGTGATTTAGGCTATTATGTCTTGTATGAATCATATACAACAGCAGAAAACCACTACATTGTATTGCTTATAAAGTGTGCTCGAAAAACTAATTTTATATTTGTTTACACTTAAATATAACAATTGTTCCTAATTTTATATTCCTTAACTTTACCTAATCATGTTAAATTGTAAGAGATCGTTTATAGTAAGGTCTGGTTTTATCAAACTGTTCGTACTCCGCTAACATTTTACGATATACGAAATATCCAATCATGTAATAGAGTACGACGTCATTACCATAATGTGGAATCACTTTGTCCCATATTTGGTTCCAGTGGCCCATTATTGGTCATTACTGTGACCTAACTAAACAATATCACTTGAACCACATTCCAAATTTAGGGCACACAACCTTGACCTAAGACCTCTACTATGATGGTAGGTTCTCATAGTATAGATCTAAAAATTTTAGTGTTTGGTTATATTTACCTGCACGAGATGTTTTATGATTGGTTTTAGTAGCACAATTGAAATTAAGACTCATTATATTGATCCCCGTGTACCAATATTTGTTTTCGATTATCGTTTCACTCAACAAAGTTATGTAATATTACCATGATAAACATAGCTGTAAACAGGAAATGACAACCGTTTCCGGTCCAGTGTCTCAACCGTGACAATTGTTAGTGTAAAAGTAAGAATCATGGAACTTTTGGAACTCCGCTAACATTTTACGATATACGAAATATCCAATCATGTAAGAGAGCACGACGTCATTACCATATTGTGGAATCACTTTGTCCCATATTTGGTTCCAGTGGCCCATTATTGGTCATTACTGTGGGCTAACTAAACAAATATCATTTGAATCACATCCCAAATTTAGGGCACACAACCTTGACTTAAGACCTCTACTATGATGGTAGGTTCTCATAGTAATGATCTAAAACTTTTATTTTTTGGGTATATTTACCTTCACGAGAAGCTTTATCATTGGTTTAAGACTTATTATATTGATCCACGTGTACCAATATTTGTTTTCGATTATCGTTTCACTCAATAAAGTTATGTAATATTACCATGATAAACATAGCTGTAAACAGGAAATGCCAATTGTTTTCAGTCCAGTTTCTGCGTGACAATTGTTAGTGTAAAAGTAAGAATCATGGTTCAACACCAGTTTCATTTTCTTGTGAATCCCTCTGTTCTGAGGAAGGTAGATGCGGTTTAATGAAATTTATATCCATAATAGTTGTACGTTTTGTACTTATATTATAGTAAATTTGTGTTGAATAAATAAAGAGCAGAGTTATGAATATTATAAATTTGTGTGTATAATTAGACAATTGAATTAAATATTGTTTACTACTCAGAAGGTGTTTTGATACATGTTATATCTCGGGAACTACTTTTAAAGATAAAATATGGTTTTTATATATATTGTTAAGCTGTATTTTATATATTTTACTATTACACACACATTGAATATCAAAATGTGTGTTTAATAACTGTACATTTTTATTATTCGTTAGTAAGACGCCGATCGTCAAGATATGGGTGAATATGAGGTTCAAATGAGTGTTATAATACTAGATGAACGAGTGAAATCACTTTTAATAACTAAGGTAGACTGTTCCTCAGAAAAACTCAATAATACAATAATATTCAATATTCAATATTCAAAATTCAATAATACAATTTATATAAAAAAACTTAAATATTCCAATTATTTAACTTTTTATTTAATGAGGCCTTTTGTTTTTAAAAACATCATCATACAAATTACAACTGATACAATTTATTTATTATTTAAATTTTTTTAGAAGACATATGTTTAAATATTAGAGTGTAAATGAATTTTAAGAATATATGAATATAATGTTATATAAAGAGAAATAATATGTATACAAATGATTAATATTCATTAATAGCCCATTAGCCAAGGACATTGTTTATGCGTAACGTATTAAATTTGTGTTATGTGCGTTCATTTGTTTTGTAGTGTATAACCATCACTTTGTATGATGAATAAAAAATTGTTTATAATTAACTATAAAAATGTTTAATATCTATATTTAATTAGGTTTATTTAAGCCATTTAATAGTGAAAATATCAGTTAATGACCTATTGTCGACAATCTTACTCCCGATATCTTGATATAATGGCATATTGGGATGGAAAATAAATATATATGTAATTTTTTCAATATTTATTTAATAACACTAGTCATTTCATTTAAAACAAGTTTTTAAATAAAACATTAAATATAATTACTATATTTTAGTAAATCTAGTTAGAGGGTCAATTTATATCCTGTTCCCTGAAATAAATCACTTGATACTGAGAGGGTTAACTCCCCAGACGGTGGAGAGGACAGATCCAATATATAGACTAAAACTGTAAACTTAAATAAATAACTTCTCAAGCCTCTTTGGCTATTTCGGTTTCTATTTTATAATTTTCTGAGAAGTGAATTAATTTTTATTATTGTTAATAATGTTTAAATATTATTTTAGTATTTCCTAACAATAAATTATGCAATTTAATACTACAATTTAGTTGTATGTTCGATCCTAATATCAAAAGCTTTGTTATAAAATTATTGGAATATGTGATGAATCGATAACTTAAAGCAATTTATTTCATGGATTTAAATAGTTATAGTAACATTTGTAATTCTGTATTATTAATAATAATACAGTGTTTTAAACAAGGTTATAAATATAAATTTAAAAAAGGTAGGCACATAAAAAGCTTTTATTAACCAATTTACGTCAGCTGTTGGACTAAGTTAAATCTTGAGATTTTTATAAAATAATACTGAAAAACAAATTCGAATAAAGGATTAAATTTAGAGAATACATTTATTTCCAAAACCCAAAAAGAAATAATAATTTCCAATTAGGAAATCTTGTGTTTTAACTCTTATGTGGTGTTACTGGTTATGCATGTAAAAAATAATTTATCATTCTATTTATAAATGCTCCTAGATCTGCAAAAAAAATGTTTTAAAAATTATTATTGAATAAAATATTTGTCCCATTACATTAAGAGACACTTCTTACCAATCTTTTATCGCAGTTTCAGTACATACTTATAATTCATCATTAGATCGTAGAGATATGGGCAAATATGAGGGGTGAATGAGTGTGATGAGTGTAGATGAACGAGTGTAGTCATTGTTATTGGCTAAGACCGACTGTTCCTCCAAAAGAGCTATTTATTAATAGCCCAGTAGCCAGGGCAACTAAGAAACGTACAGTGGAATACAGAAAATTACTTGGAATCCGAACTACGTAGTGTTAGTCTGATTTTCAGCTAGCTAACAAGCCTGACACTCATTTATCTACCCTACACAACATTTGAATTTTGACTACCATCCAACATGCACACCCCAGATTTCTGTAGTAGTGTCCACGTTGATAGCAATCACTGAGTGGACGCCGTAGTTAGTAGATATTAAGAGGACCGAGCATAGCAACTAATTTCCTATAATCTCCTCAAAACTTAGTCGCCAAGTAGCTGGGTTTTGAGAACAACAATATGTCAGCACTACACTATTGGTGCCGACATATTGTATTTGTATTGCCCTAGTTTACAATATCATCTAACTATGTTGAAAAACTTTAATACAAGTTAAATATTTCAAAATATGAAAAAAATATGATTATGATCATAACCAGTCCTTTTAGACATATTATTTAGACATAGCTATGTAATTTAATGTAATTTATTAATACGATAAATATATATTAGTACTTATATAACTATATAAAAAAACTTAGGACATATTTAATTTAATTACATTAACTCGGGGCAGTTACGTACTTTCACGTAGGGATATATATGTGGCAAAATATTTTTGGATTACTTGATAATATTTCTAAGTCATATGGAATAGGAATGTGTTGAAACTGTTTTGGGCCAGTGTTATGTTTTAGGGATATGCAGATATTTATCTCTGTAACTAGTAAAAAAAAATTATACACAAAATAGATATGTTTTAGTTCAAATTCAATTTATCTTATAATCAATTATTACATATTTTAAACTAGTCAAGCTCTATAGGTTTAATTTTAACAATTAATTAACAAGACAATCGAAAACACAACCATTTATTTATGTTAACATCTACATTTAATTCAAAAATAGGTTAATCTGAAACCCATAAAGTTCAATTTATAGAGTTTATTCAAGACCCTAACATAAAAAAAATTAATTAAAAAAAATCAATGTTACCACAAAACAGGTTTACTTAAAACTAAAGATAAATAACGACATATTAAGTTTACCAAGTAACAAAAATAAAATAATGTCCTGATTTGAAAACCAAATTCAGTCTTAAGCTAATGAATTGTAATTCAATAAATGTACGACATTTATACAGATGTGTAAATATTAATTTAAATTATTTACTGTTACCTCAGTTGTTGGAATAAACGTTTAATTCAATAGTTGCATATTAAATAAAAGTACAAAAAATACATTTCTTTACACAATATCGAACTACATACTTTTAATGAACATTTTACTATTAATGATTATTTTAAATTAAATACATAAAACATTTATTTACACGCTACTTACCTTATAGCATATATCTTCTTCCTCAGACATATGTTTGTAGCAGCCTGACCAACTGACAAGGACCTTAATTTGTCAAAGGAGAGGCAATTTGGAAGGGTACGTTAGCATATGGGAGTTAACTTTGTAGGTCTGTGCGTGATCAGGATGTAGTTATGTCGATATTTGGCTAAGAATCTTGTCATTTGAGAAACTTTCAGTAATGGTTTGTTTTTAAAAAGTGATTACAAAATGTTAAAAAAGCATAAAAAGTGCTCATCATAATATTTGTAAGAATGTATAAATAATTTGCCTAAATGGTGAGGAGAAGGAAAATTATTACAGATAGTAATTAATATATGTCATGTTTTTTTCAATTAATAAGAGATATAAAATTTCATAATACTGTTGGAGGAATATACTTTTTATTTGAAAATAGGTCATATACAGGGTGTTCTGAAAAAAGGTGCCCATAAGGCAGGGCGTGATTCCTCACATCAAAAGAAGAAAAAAAGTTCTAATTAACATAGGTCCGAAAATGCTTCGTTAGCGAGTTACGGCTAGCGAAAGATTTCGCCTGAATTTCAGTTCCCCTGCTGAAACGAAGCCATACGGTTATTTGTTGGCTGTTAATTAAGATGTACAATTTAGCGTTCTTTATGTAAAAATGAACTGAAAAATTGAATAAAACCGTTTCCAGACCTGTAGCTGCAGTAGGTTTTAAGATATGTGACGAAATACGCGAAACTTGGTCCCGAAAAACAAGTTCCTTTTAGGTTAGAAGCAGATTTACTATGTTAAATGTACAATAAACCCAAATTTTTTTTACAGAACTTTTAGAAAATTTAATTTCAAAGAGAAAGATGTAAAATAAGTCTATAATAGACAAATGCAACCTTTAAAAAATAATCCTTAATTAGCCTACATACAAAACGCATGAAAAATAGACAAAATCTGTTAAGCTCTCTACAAATGTAATATTGAAATTAAAACAGCTGTTGTATTAAAACATATGATTTAAGGAACAAAATAATTTCTATTTAAAACATATGTTTGAACAATGTAACATTGTTTATAATAATTTAAATAAACATGACAAGCAGCTATTTTTCCATTGCTCATTATGTGCGTGTGTTGATCTGTACTTTAATACAAGTTAGTGCGAGTGCCGTTGCAGTTAATTTTTGATAGCTAATAATATCTTATTCATCATGGCAGGTAATATGAATATTATGTACACTAATAGTGAAATGGCAGACATGCATTTAATGTACGGTCTTGCACATTGCAACAGTCGTGAGGCTAGACGACTCTATCAGGAACACTTTCCTCGTAGACAGTTACCGACTCATAAAATGTTTTCTTCCATTCATAGAAGGCTAAGCGAGACGGGAACCTTTAAACCTGGAAAAGTTGGTAGATCAGGACGGCCACGTACAATGTGTACAGCTGAATTGGAGGAGGGCGTGTTGGACGAAATAGAGAATCATCCTGGAAGAAGTACTAGAGAACTAGCCTTGGATTCCGGTGTTAGTAATTCAATTGTCTGGAAGATTTTACATGAGCAGCAGTTGCATTCTTATCACTATCAATGGGTCCAGGCTCTTTTGCCTCGAGATTACTTTCCTCGTGTTCAGCTATGCCAATGGCTTATCCAAAGGTGCAGAAATCCACATTTTTTAAATAACATTATCTTTACTGATGAAGCAAAATTTTCAAGAATGGCTATTCTTAACACCCACAATACTCACATTAGGGCAATTGAAAATCCACATGCTGTTTCAGAGAACCGTCACCAATATCAGTTTTCTATAAACGTATGGGCTGCTATTCTGGGTGATAAAATTTTTATTCGTTTTTTACCTGATAGGCTCAATGGTGAAAATTATTTACATTTCTTGACGACTGATCTGAATGAGTTACTCGAAGATGTGCCCCTATACACACGCAAAAAAATGTGGTTCATGCAGGATGGAACTCCAGCTCATTACACATTACAAGTAAGAGAATTTTTAAATGAAGCATATCCAAACAGATAAATTGGTCGAGGAGCCCCAGTAGCATGGCCTGCAAGGTCACCTGAACTCAATCCTCTTGACTTTTTCTTATGGGGACATTTAAAGTCGCTTGTCTACGACTCGCCTGTGGATACCATAGAAGAGTTGCGCACAAGGATTATTAATGGGATTGAAAGGATACGTGAGACACCTGGGATCTTCGAAAGAGTTCGGCAGTCTATGAGAAGACGGCTGGATGCTTGTATTTTGAATGAGGGGAAACATTTTGAAAATCTACTGTGACGTGGTTAGTTTTTTTAGGACAAGTGTAACTTTTTTGTTGAATGATAATTCAGATAACTTTTTTATGTATGATAATTTATGATTGTTAAAAATGTTTACTTGATAAAAAATATTAGTAACTCATTAATTTGTTTTATTACAACAGCTGTTTTAATTTCAATATTACATTTGTAGAGAGCTTAACAGATTTTGTCTATTTTTCATGCGTTTTGTATGTAGGCTAATTAAGGATTATTTTTTAAAGGTTGCGTTTGTCTATTATAGACTTATTTTACATATTTCTCTTCGAAATTAAATCTTCTAAAAGTTCTGTAAAAAAAATTTGGGTTTATTGTACATTTAACATAGTAAATCTGCTTCAATCCTAAAAGGAACTTGTTTTTCGGGACCAAGTTTCGCGTATTTCGTCACATATCTTAAAAACTACTGCAGCTACAGGTCTGGAAACGATTTTATTCAATTTTTTAGTTAATTTTACATAAAGAACGCTAAATTGTACATCTTAATTAACAGCCAACAAATACCCGTAGGGCTTCGTTTCAGCAGGGGAACTGAAATTCAGGCGAAATCTTTCGCTAGCCGTAACTCTCTAACGAAACATTTTCGGACCTATGTTAATTAGAACTTTTTTCTTCTTTTGATGTGAGGAATCACGCCCTGCCTTATGGGCACCTTTTTTCAGAACACCCTGTATAAGGGAACATCTTATCTACAAGACATTGTTTAATTGTTTTTGTGCATGTTTTTGTTTTTATATATTCGTATATTTATAATGAATTTAGAGTATATCAGCACAAGTTTTCTTGCATTAGCGTAGCAAACTAGTGTTGAATTCTTATTCTTACTTATTCTTACATATTCTTACATTTGAGACGCCGACACAACGTTGATGGTATTTTAAGGCGAATATGAATGGTTATATGAGTATGAGTGTAGGATGAGTGTGGATGAGTGTAGTCTGGTTACTATCCGAGTTCAACTGTTCCTCAGAAAGGACTATTTATTAATAGCCCAACAGCCAGGGCAACTAAGGGACCTACAGCTTTACGTGGAATCCGAACCACGTAGTGCTGGTCTGATTTTCAGCTAATTGACAAGCCTGATACTCAGTTATCTTCCCCACACAACATCCGCACAATGATTACCACCAAACATGGACATCCCAGACTTCTCTACTAGTGTCCACGCCGATAGCAACCATTAAGCGGACGCCATGTCGGTATTAAGAGGACCGAGCATACAACCTATCGCCTACAATCTCCCAAACACTTTGTCCCCATGTAGCTGGGTTACAGCACTGCTCCACTAGTGCCTTCAATCTCCACAACACCTTTTCCCCAAATAGCTGGTTACAGCACTGCGCCACCAGTGCCGACGTTAAATGAGGAATGTGGTAACATGTTAAGGTAGTAGGTGACGTCATTTCCTTATCACTGACGTCAAAAAGGATTAGGAAATTCATAAGAACAAGAGGTCATTCGTTAAAGGAAGCGTGAGCCATAAAAATGTACTAGGTGATAAGGGATATTCAGATATTCATCTACTTTGTATGGAGAGATGTAATGAAGGGGGTAGCCATTAAGAGCAAACTCTTACAATACGAAGCAAATAATATATCAGCTGAAGTGATAAAATGTACATCGTCATAGACTCTTTTAGACATATAACCGAAGTTACAACTGTTTTGTTATATCCTGGATTTGCTACGTCATATCCTCCATAAATACTAAAACTGATTTCAAGATACACTTAAAAAAATTACACAGCCTGTCAAATTAACTTATCAATTTATTTATTTTGCTTTTAAAGTTATGAAAGGGACGTTTGGATGTTAAAGTTGATGTTAGCAATGACGTAGGTAAATTTATTATATTTACAAACTGGTTGCATTTATTGTTGAATTGTTGTTTTTATCTGCCATGTATACTGGTTTTCTATCAAATAGAGACCTGAAATATATAGCCTGAAAGAGTCCTGTTTATCCAAGCAATGACACGTAAGTACATTAAACTGATGTACTCCCTGAGATGGTTGCTGAGTGTAGGCTGAGAGGGGAGTTGGGTAAATATTGACGGAGCTAATATTAAAAGGAAATCTGAGAGAGGCTTGTATATTGATGTCATCTGCAGTCCAGGACGTATAATGTAAGCAATTGTGATTTACATAATATTGAATACAAGCAACTAATATAAAATCTCATACACGTAGTTTAGATAACGCACTGGATTTATCATTCCGATTTTGGAGTAATAATTCATTTAATACTTAAAACAGTAATTATTTCCGACATAACGATAATAATTAGTTTGTAAAATGCAAATTTTTCGGCCGTACCATTTAAACAGATAGTTTTATAAAAAATAAAAAATAGTTAAAGGTTTGACCTATGTTTACCTGATAATTTTGCGTAATTTTTCACCATGAAGATCATCCTAAATTTAAAAACACTTTGACTAAATAATCTATATTTACTTTAAAAGCATATTGTAAAAGAAATTCAATATTATTATATGTTATATTTATGCTGAAAACGGTTTAATATGTTTTAAATAGCAGATATAGTGCCAAAACAGTCAAATAATGGTGTATTTGAAACACCATAACTTTAAAACTTAATTTAATTAAGTGTTTTTACCACACATATTACACAACTTTCATATAATTACTTTTTGTATACGTAAAATGAGTGTCACTATATATTATTGTTATTCCACTAAAAACGCTCGAAGTAGAATAAAACATTAATTGTTTTCAAATGAGGTAATTTATCATTTAATAATTTCTTTATTTTATACAAAACCCTTGCATTGTACGAGACAATATTGTATGTGTACAATACAATATTGTGGAACATTTTCGGTCTGTTAAATTGGCTGAAAAGAGTACACAGTCCTTAGCGACACACAATTGATTCCGTATTCAGGGAATGTCACAGCTGACCTACTTTCCAGGGTTCTCCACCTCACTGGCTGTCCATAAAAATGTATAAATGTATGTTTAGCAAATATTTTGTGTTACTTCATAATGAGGAGCCAGTTTGAATTAATTATGATTACGGTGGGTTACAACACTTTAATTAGTTCATCTAATGTGTTGTAAAAATTTAGATTACTGAGTTGTAAAAGATTTAGAGATGAGATACACATTTAAATTTAAGCTGTACAAATTTAAAGAAACTGTTTTTCATAAATTGTTTAATATATGTCTACTATAATTTGCAATTCATTGATTATTAAATCCATACAAGGATTTATATAAAATTATCTTCTTATTAAATTTTATTTTAATCATAAAATTAGGAAAAAAGGAATTTAATATATATACTGTACCATTGGGCTGTAAACATTGTTAATTAAACTATTAAACATAACATTTTATGTTTTGTTGACGACTTGAAAGTAATGGTCGTTTCACTCTATCATTCACAATCCGGAGACCCCGCTGTTTTTCTTCAATCAATGGACAGTTTGCTTTCCCTTCTAGTCAGCTGGGCGAATTACATTTCTATTATAGGAGGAGATTTTAATATTAAATTTGATGTTACTAAAACTAATAGAACTGCCAAAGAAATTTTAAAATCTATTAAGACAGTATTATTTCCACTTCCTAAACATTTCACCGACAGGGAAGTCAACAGAGGGGTGTCAACAGGATAACTTTCCCACCCTCGCATACTCGTACGGTGGTGTTGTCCCACCCACCCACCCATAACGTACAGTGTTGTTGTCCCACCCACCCATTCATACACGTAAGTCGTAAAGTAGTATTGTCTCACCCACCCTTAACGTACAGTGGTGTTGTCCCACCTACCAACCCATACACGTAAGTCGTAAAGTAGTATTGTCTCACCCACCCATAACGTAAAGTGGTGTTGTCCCACCCATACAAGTACAGTTATCCAAGTTGACGTTCTGTTGAATGGACAACGTTTTAGTCAATAAAAACATAAATTATAATATATAATTTAATATTTTTTATTTCCATATTCTGATCACAATGGGCTCATAATAAACATTCTTATCAGTTTTGTAGGCTATAGGAAATAAACACAGCATGGTAATAATGCTTGTGATTCAAACACCTATTTTAAGTTTGTTTTACCTAAATATTCTTTAATATATTCAAAAGACAAATTAAATTCATACCAGTGGGAAGACGTACTAAATATACCTTATTCCTCTTTAAATGCAATTTTTCAAATATTCTTTAAAATATTAGTAGACAACTTAAATTATTATCCAAAACGTGAATGAATAAAGCGTAATTATTCTACAAATCCAAAAAGTAATTGGTATACCAGTGATTTAACCAAAATTAAAAATAGAAAATTTTAAAAAATAGTGTTTTACAAAGTAGTAGTTAAAGCTCTGAAAAACGGAAAGTAAGACTTATTAACCTAACAAATAATTTAGGGATGCAAAATTACTGCACAATACTAATTTAATCAAAAGAAGTAGCAATAATTGCAAAACAGCATGGAAAGTTATAAAAGCTAGTGGTGATTACACTCAACAAATAACAAATATGCTGGAATTTCACCCGATGAGTACAATATCTCTTTTATCACTAATGTAAAAGAAATTAATTCGAAAGTAAAACACTCTAGACATAGCAAACCTTTGCATGGAAACACATAACTGCTAAAGATAAACACATAATTACAGCTACCAACAGGCTAAAAAATTCTGATATTTGCGATGTCTACCTTTAACAACATCTTATAACAAATCATACAACCTCTAGCTAATCCACTAGCTTGTTGTTTCAATTGCTATCTTTGTGAGTGTGTTTTTCCTAACGAGTTGAAATTATCAAGAATCTGTCCAATCTTTAAAAAAGGAACAAATGAAAAACCACAAAGTTATTGGCCAATTTCAATAATTACCAATGTATCTAAAATATATAAAATGCTGATATACGACCAGTTAAATTGTTTGAAGAAAGTAATTTATTAAGTAGCTCACAATTTGGTTTTAGGAAGAGAAAATCAACCATTGAAGCTGTAGACAAACTGGTGCGTGAAATATTATCTGTATTTGAGAAGAAAGCCTTTGCTCAAGCCATATTTTGTGCTCTTAGCAGTGAGTTTGATTGTGTTAGCCACTCTGAAGTTTTAATGAAATTAAACCACTATGTAAAATCAAGAAATTTTTCGAATCGTCTCTTTTTGCTAGAAAACAAAAAGTGTTTGTTAATGGTGAATCGTCTCAGGAGCTCACAGTCATACAAGGCTGCCTCAGGGGTCTATGCTGGGGCCTTTATTGTTTTTGATCACTATAAATGACTTCCCAAGTGCTGTTAACAATAAGATATATTTATATGCTGACGACACAACACTATTCAATTACAATAACTGTATTGAACAGTTTCAAAAGCAATGTAAAATTACTTTTGAAGAAGCGTTAGAATGGTTTCAGTGAAATGGTTTTCTTTTAAAGAAATAAACAAATTAAATATTTAGGTTTTATTAAGACACGCAAATCCTAATTATTCTTATGATAGCACTGCTGAAAGTGTAAAATTCTTAGGAATGTTCGTAGTGGGGTTCACATATTGATAATATCAGCAGTAGGCTATCAAGAGTATTATTTTTACTGAAACGGTTGTCATATTGCACAGATAAAAGCTATATGAATCAGCAAATTTTGCTTATTTTGAATCAACAATTAGATACGTGATATTTTTTTATGGAAATTGCAGTAGAATCAAGGAAATCTTACTTCTTAAAAAAAACAAAAAAACTAAGAATATTATTGAAGGTAGGGTTGCCCGAACATTGTAAATTTCTTTTTATACAAATAAACACATTAATGGTTTTAAATATTTATCAGTTAATAATGTATTTATTTAAAAATCCAGATATTATCAAACCAAGCTCTCATCAAACCAAGCTATAAAACCCAAGATAACATGTTAATAGTTTTAACATGTTGAATAAAACAATGAATAAGCCATTCCTAGTTTAACTTAAAATGTATAATAGATTGCATAATCTGTTTACTGAGTATCCTGCGAAGCGCATTTACAACAAATGTTTCAATTGGCTTTTAAAACCCCATTTAATTCACTAAACGAATGTTTTAACTTTAAAGATATTTTTAAATAATAATTTTGATTACACTATTAATTTAGAGTATATATAATTTCATGTGCGATTGTTCTCCATTACTTATTGTTTATTTTATAATTAATTACTTAGTTATATTCTTTTATTACATTATCACTAAATATTATTTACTTATACTTAGCATGTACATGCTGAAAAATTACATTGTAAATACTTTTAAGTAACTTTGTATGACTAATAAAGAAGTTTTAATTATGTACAAATCTGACATAAATTAATTTTTTCTTTTAGAAGATTTTGTTTAAGGTACGAAAGTAACGAATGATTGGCTGACAATTATTTTGCTTCTACTCAAATTAATTCAAAATATAATTTTTTTAAGATCGCTTCCTTTGGTAAATAATTAACAATTGAAAGATAAGTAGTCGTTTTATAAGGTAAGGTTACCTTTTTAAAAATTGGGTTGGGGAGTTGGGACATGTGTATAACATCATGTTCACATGCTTATATTAATAAAAACAATTGAAAAAACAACTACAGTGATTTTAGGTAACCTGTATAGTGATCACTATAGGCACAATATGTCACGTTTTTACATTTAATTTCCAGTATTAATTAATATTATTTTAAAATTTCACTTATTTTTTATTTATTTTTCAATGCAGTATTTGCAAAACAGTAGATTACGTATTTTTATAATTACAGCTTAGTAGACCAGAGTTAATAAGCCCAGAAAAACGATATTTATTATTCGTCCTCCCTTCTACCCTTAACTTTCCTATGTAATATAAACTCTTTTTTACACAGCTCATTCCTACAAAAATGATTTTATTAATAGTAAGTACTATCTTATTTCTTATTTTTTTAAATAAATTACAATTCTATAAAGTATGAAAAGAAAACAGTGATAGGGAATATTCTGATGTTATATTATGAGAAAAAACGTATTTTATTTCGAGAAGAGCATCTTTGACAGACTGACGATTGGCTTAGACTGTTCCTGACAAGGTATTCAATTGCATATCCTCAAACAAATCACAGCTCTCAATACATTTGTGATGCAATCTGAATTCTATTTTATAAATATTGTATCGTAAAAGAATATAAATTATCATATAACGAGCACAATAAGGTAGTAGCTATTGCTGAATGCCTTTTATTTCCATTTATATAGTCATGTTACGAAAAACCCTGATGAAATCAAGTATTGTAACTTTATGGACCTTGCCTTTACCCATTTTATGCTCATTATATTAAACCTTTTATTCATCGCTGTTAAGGGGTATATCGTTCTCTATTATAGCAAGGTCAACACAACAAGCTAGCAATGTATTTATTGTATTTATATTATAACTAATTTATTGTATTAATATTATATATACATTTTATTTATATTGAATATCCACACATCTCTCAAGCTGTCAATACTGAAAAAGTGTAATAAATGTGAGGATAATCTCCACGTTTCCATAAATAACTGTTTCCACTACAAATACAATTCCACTAGAAATCCCTACGTGACCCGGATTTTGTACATGCTGTACATGTTTAGCGGGATGATGCCACTCTTTAAACAAAATAATCCCTCTAAAAACCAATAAAAATAAAGTCCTACACATATTACGAGCAAGTAGTATTAATGAGCAAATTCCATTGAGTGCACATAGCCATTTGTAGGTAAAGGCAAAATGAGCGTACAATTTGTTATGGTTGCTAGAAAATAAAGTGTACAAATTGCTGATTAAAATTTAAATTATGAATACCAAACCTTTTTATATCCTATATAAGACCAAATAGTTAATTATTTACAACGATAAGAAAAACCGAAAATTAAAACACTATCCAAGAGATATTCACAGAAAGAACGGGAAGCTATTAGCTTCCAGAACTTCCTAAATGGGAAAATATTTTAGAGTTTCTTTGGAGTCAGTTGTGAAGAGAAAATATAATTTCCTTTACAGGGAAAATGATTTATCCAGTTACCTGGCTTCATTACTGGGATGGTTGAATGTCATCAGCGGTGAGGCTATCAGTATATTTTTAGTATAAATAACATTTATTTTAGTATTGTAACATTTGTAATTTAACATTCATAGCACTTTATTTTTAGATTATTAACTAATTTTATTCATTTATGCACTTTGAATGGATCGAGAATTAAATATAACTTCTTTGTGAAGTCTCTACCTTTAGTAACGGAATCATACTTTTAGTATGTAAAAAGTTCTTCCCTATATTATAAAAAAAGTATATCTCCAAAATACATGAAACACATGAAATTCATTAGTTATCTTAAATGATAAGTCAATACCTTGTCAGCATTTGTAACAAAATACGATTGGTTAGTATGTGTTAATTTAATTTAACTTTACATAAGAGAAGTTCTAGGGAATCGCAGAAATGATTCTAATTAAGGTTATTTAAAATATAATAACCTGTTTGAATTTTTTTAAATCCATTTACTTTGTATTTATATAGTGGTTAAGAAATACTTTCAAATTCATTTGGTTGACATCCAAATAGTTAAAATAAAAATACTGCTTACAATAAATGTAAATATTAAAAATTATGAACATTTCTTATACATAACACAATGTTATTATAACCAGAAATCTTCAATTTTATTAAAACCCTATATTTTCTTGTTTATTATTATTACTGCTTTCATTATCAATAAGACGCCGATAGTCAACATATGGGCGAATATGGGGGGCGAATTAGTGTGATGAGTTTAGATGAACGAGTTTAGCCATTGTTACTAACTAAGATCTACTCAGCAAAAACTATTTATTAATAGCCCTATAGATATATCAACTAACAGATCTACAGCTTTACGTGGAATCCGAACCACGTAGTGTTGGTCTGATTCACAGATATTTTAGATGCCCAAATCTCAGTTTTATTACGTACACAACATCTGAACCTTGACCACCATCCAACATGGACACCCCAGACCTATCTTGTAGTTCACGTTAAATATGTATGAAATTGTATTTCACACTATATAAGAACTTAAAATTTCTATAGTATAGAATAGAAAATAAACTTCTTTGATCTTCATTATTATTAATAAAATCACTTATTTTATTTTCACAACTGGCTGTATATTTATGATAATTAGTGTACTTATTGGCTCATACTATAATTACTAATACCAATACTACAATATGACGAAAGTATATACAACTACAGTAAATATTTTAAACGTTATCTTAATATTTTCAAAATATGTATGATACTATACTGTTTAATAAGTAGAGAATGTTTTTCATATTTAAAGATTCTTAAATATGTAAAATGTCTAATGGTAAACTAAATTGTAATAAAATTTAAAAAATCTTTAATTTCTATGACCAGTAATCGACATTTTTTAACTTTAAAACGTTTAAACATAAGGGTCGTTGATTTCAGATATATGTAGTTAGGCTTGTTACTTTGAGCCCTTAAATTATTTTGTGCATACTTAGGGTATTATATTTTGACTGAAAATGTTTACTGTGTATTACAAAAAAAAAAAAAAAAAACTGAATCATTTTTGGTGGAAAATATACTCTCTCTCACAAAAAATATGTTTTTTATGAAATACACAGTAAACATTTTGGGTCAAAATGTACTACCCTAAATATGCACAAAATAATTAAAAGGCTGAAGGAAACAAGCATATATCTGAGGGTAATCTAGGAGTGTTTTAAAATTAAAGAGGAATATCTCTTTTTGATAACGATTACATTATATACATTTAAAACTATAGGAAAGTGTTTTTTGTGTGTTGTGGGGCGGTAAATAAGCACTTAGAGACATTTATTTGAGTCAGTAGTGATATATTTACTATTTTATATCACTTGACCTTATAAATACATTTAAGAGTACTTGTAAGTAAGTTACATACATTTATAAATATATAAAGTTTAATTAAAGTTTGTGTTTTAAATAGTGGTTTCCACTATCTACAGTATTTACGTGTGGGGAAATTGGAACATCGAGTGGAGACCAAAGACAAACAATCAACCAGACTATTGTTGACTGAATACGCAGTGTTGATTAGAGTCGTTGGTTAGGGTTGATAAAAAACTAACGTCAATTTTAACTATAGATACTTTAATAAATATACTTCTATACTGATATTGTGTTATACGATGGAAATACACGTATAGAACCGATTTTTTTGTATGTTATTACTAGACCTAATATTAAAATAGTTATGATTTATTCTAATTAGATTACAATATAGACTTTTGTAAATATTATTTTTATATAAAAATATTCTGAATTTGTTTTTTAACAATTAAAAAATATTTTAATGGTGCAATAAAATTGATGAAGTTAAAGCCAAGGTAGCCTTGTACGAACTTGATTAGGTTCAGCTACAGGCGTGACAATGACATGTGTAGGTTATAGGACACTTCAATGGTTTTAGAGTCACAGTAATAAATCGGGCCAAAGATTCTAAAAAAAAAAAAAAAACTCTTAGAAGGTGACTAGAAGTGTGGCATAAATGAGCTTCTCTCATTTAAAACCGTGCAGTTTATAAATTATAACTGCTTTGAACGTGATGTACATTTTTAAAACATCTACCAACTAACCATATTAAACATTATATTGCAATAGATTGGTTATTGTTGCTATCACCTTGTTCCATTTTGTAGCTTTGCTCGGTCTCTTATTACAGAGACCGGTCTCTTATTACTATTTACTTAAAGAGACTATTAAATAAATAGTCTCTTTATTACATGGTACAATTTGCAATTGTTATGTAAACGTCATAATTTTATCTAGCCTAAACACTCATACAGAATCGGACACATTCATACATATATTTTGCTCATGCATCCTAAATTATTACACTTGACACCAGAAATGCGAGATTGGTTGTTTACTGATAAGTCTAGAGTATCAGTATTGGGTGTTAATCAGGATTCATATTATATGTAGGGAAGATAACTGATTATCAGGCTTGTCAATTAGCTGAAAACATACCAATAATACGAGGTTTGGATTCCACTTAAAGCTATAGGTCTCTTAGTTGTCCTGGCTTTTGGCTTATTAATAAAATGTTATGTTGAGCTAAGTTGAACTCGGTCTATAAAAAGACTGTAAAGGTCATTTATACTCATGCTACACTCAATTAATTCATCATATTCGTTTTAAATGATTAAAAAGCTACGTCGACATCTAATAAAACCTGAATATTAACAACAATATATTTATACAAATATAACATTATTTTAGCTGCATAGTATTAAGGTTATGTACGTATTAGCGTACAGATGTACGCTAAGATCATTTGTCTAGATTTAAAAAATAAATAATTAAACTGTAATATATGATATTTATACGTGCACGTATTTTGTTGTTGTGCCACAGTAATTGAAAAAAGTTCAAAATTACAATAAAATATACTAAGAGTGCTATATAAACGCGATTTTTTATCAATAAGCTGTATACAGTTCAATTTGCTTTTATTCTAAGCAAATTTTTTATCCCCATAGCAAATTTGTATTGTTTAAGGGATCCAGTTTGTGGAAGCATGAGGGTCCTTCCTCAAATCCCGTACGACTAAAACCCGATCACGTACCTCCGGGCAAAGCCAACAAACTCTCATCCCTCCCAACCCCCACTCCCTGTACTTCAAGAATATCAACACTTCACTGTCAATGGATCACGTGTGTACAAACTAAACTTGATGCGAACATTTTCGGGGAGGAGACTCAAAACAGCTCGAAACTTAACAAACAACTTCTCTAATAATTCTCATACAATTGATTGGCAGAATAGATTTCTGAAATAAATAATACAATCCTTTAAGTACTTCATATATTGAGTTATTATAATGTTATATTTATTTGGTTTTCCTGGATTGTTATAATATTTGTGAGCCAGGTTTTATTAATTACATATTTTGGTACACTCTTCGTGTTGAGAAAGACTTTCAAATGTTAGTTCCATTCTTAGATTTCAGTATGTTATTTAGAGTATAATGTATAATTGTATATGGTATTCATGAAATAAAATGGTAACATTTTTAAACATGTACTAATTCATCAAGTCATATAAATCTCACGAAATTCTAATGGACAAAAATTATGTGTGTAATATATAAGTTGAATAAAGATAAAGAATTACTGTAGATTGAAATTTAAAGTTAAAATATAATTGAAATCATAAAAAAGAATTAAAGACAAAACCGAGTATATGCCAGTTTATGTATTATTTTTTAAATGTTTGTATATATTTTTTCAAAAATAAATTAATGTATAAGGAACTATCAGAACAAATGTTGCTATCTAAAACTATACAATATAAAACTCTCATTAATACCAATGTATTACCACGTTTGTAATAACAATATTTGTTTAATGGTTATAATATAAAATCATTATAAATATTTCTCTGTGCCTGAAAAAAGAGATTATCACAAACAAATTTTATCTCGTTAAATGAAAACGAATAAGTAGTGAAAATCTATTTATAACCATTAAATATAGTTTAAATTAATTTGTTTGCAAAATATTAATTATTATTAATTATTAACCAGTCCAGACTGTTCAGTTACTAATAACTATTAGTAAAACAAACGCTATAAATTACGATTAAAATATTTAGTTTAATTGAATTCCAATTTATTGACATGTCAGTCAAGAACCTATTCGCCAAATATTTACACCCCAGCTGTCTGTATCAATCTCAATCAAGGGGATGGTCAATCGGGAGTTTATGTCATCCATATATCAGAGGTTACCCTCAGCTTCACATCCTGACATTCTGGACAGCTCCCATCAGATTATCTACAACTTTGATAATATGATAAATAATATTGAATGTTTCGTCGATGTTTATCATTACATTACAAATTATCCTTATTCGATTTTGTTAGTTACTAACGATCCTCTATAGAGTCAATATATATACAGGGTTTATATTTTTGACAAAACAAACATAACTTTATTTTTAAAAGCTGTATGTAATATTTTATTAATTTTGAAATAAGTTAAATTAAAATTTTAAAAAGAAAAATATTCTATACATCAAATTTAAACATTTGGATGAAAGCTGGAGCACTTTGTTAAAATGAACGTATATCCTGCTTTTTATAACTGAGATCAATGATTAAAGGACGTTTCTTTATTGTAAACAATTTATAAAAATAAATTGTAAGAAAAACATTTTTTATTATTTTGATAAAAGTGAAGAATTATTATTCTTTTAGTAATCAATCTTTTATTTGACGTATACTTGTTCTGAAATCTCACTTTTTAATGGCCTTAAAATGTAAAAAAATCTGCACTACATATTGCAGCTCATTTAATATTAGTATTGTTCTTCATTCCTTTCTGTGTTAATTCTGAAATTCTATTATTCTAATTTATTAACGCTCGTTAATGAAGCTCAAGTTATAATTGTATTATATTGACAAAATAAACATATCTGCCTCATCAGGCGGTTCATCATACGTTACGCAAGAGGCAGGTATCATAAATCGAAAGAACGTGAATGTCAAACTACATAACATTATACAAAAATGTATAGAAAAAAGGAATTTTGTAATACATTTTTGTTGTGGGGAATTAAAGTTTTTTCCGTATCAATCAAAATGTAATACGCTAACTAAGACAATATTCTTAGTACAAATTATTTCAATTTCTTGAAAACAGTGATATTGGCATTTCAAAAATGAAATAATATAATAACTCGAAAACAGTTCTTTTATTATACTCTAGAATACAAAGCGTGACAAAATAATAATAATAAAAAAATAAAAAAAAATAAAACTTGAAAACTTGTTATACAAATCCGGATAAAATAAAACAAATATTGTTCAATTTGCAATGCCAATGCAAAGCTATTTTGAAGGTGAATTTTAAGTTAATTTTAAGTTAATATTTATTAGCTTTATCACCAGCTATCAAAATTTTTATTACTAGTTTCGAAGACTTTGTATTGCCGTTTACCACAGTGTATTTTCGGGTAAATGTGTGGTTTCTCGAATCCAATATTATTTAATTAAATTCAATCCTTTTTTTACGAGCATTATATAGCATCTTCAGTTATTATAGTTATTATAATGGGTAGTGAAATCAAAATAAATAAAACTTTTTCCAAACCTTAAGTAATATAAGGCTTATTTTAAATGTAAATGCGTTCTTTACTTCTTTCCTTTTTTGATGAGAAACATAACAGGCATTTTTGTTTTCAAACTGAAGATTAATGTATTTGTAAAATTTTGGTTATACTCTTCAATATTTTTATTTATTTGTTGTACATTTTATATAATTAACATTTGTTACTATTCAAAGATTGTATAGTATACAAATAATGTTAAGGGACTTTTACAGACGACTTTTCCCCCACACACATATACGAATAGTCGTTGCATGGATAGAATAATATAATTATTTATTTAACGCGTATGTGTTTAGTAAAACGTAAATTACTTGGTTTTAAACAGATTTTATTTCCGAAAATATTGATTAACACGTTTATTGTGTGCTAGATGTTATAGCATTGTTGATACATTTAAGGAATGCCATAACAATTTCTTACTTTACTATTAGCTACAATAAAAAATACACCTAACCTTTATCATCCAGATAGTAACATAGCTTACAATAATTGAGCATGAGGTTAGTAGATCTTAATAATATGTGCACCACGACGTTGTAATTAGGGTAAACGCTACATTATGTCTAATTACATGCCAGACAATCTTCCCTCGAACAAGCATGTACATAATATGTTGTATGTACATATATGTAGTGTAAGATATGAGCAAAATTGTGTATTTTATGACAAAATTAGATTTTCTTAAATATTTATAAAATAAATAATATAACTGAATAATTATTTAATATGAATATAATGTTTAAGTTGCTACATTAGTATTTTATGTCCAACTGCTTTACATTTATTTTACAGTTAAGTTTTTCACAGTTTAATGATTTCCTCAAGAGACAGACATAAATTGTTATAAAATTATATCAATATTTTCACTAAGAAAGATTCTTTACTAACTATGTTATATTGTTCTAAATCCAAAGGAATAATACAAAGTTTTTCTAAAGCCAATTAATTACGATCAACGTTAATTTATAGCCGTATTATGTGTTTTGGAATAAATACGTAAAGAGGCTCGTTCTGGGATAAAGTAGCGACTACAAGGCACCCTCGTCAAGGGCTGTCTTTGCTTATTCAGGACCCAGGAGCTAAGATCCTAATGGGATTATCGCGATGAGCTTTAACTGCGTCAGCTTCACTATTATCCACGTTGACTGCGAATAGATCTTGAAATAAAGGATTCCTACAATTAGTAGGGTAGTTAATGTTAAAATGTTGGGTCTTTATTAATAACATTGAAACAGGGAATATAATAAACAATTCTTCTGAAATGTTTTATTTTTTATACCATTGAGAGTAACAATATGCAATTGAAACTATAGATCTACTTCTATAGTATAGGCATAATTGTATAAGACTATATTTACAATAATTTCCAAATTATTTTTTAACCTAACTAACCTAACCTAATATATTCATTCACTGTACAGTGGTGTAAATGAATATATTATGTTTCATTTAGTTAAATTTCTGTTCCACGATGGTGTGTGTGAATATATTTTACAAATTACTTAATTTTTGGCTGTTCTTAAAATATTGTGTATTAGTGCTCTTACTTTACAATATTTAATATTTTGATTCATAGTGGTGTATTACAAGAATATAAAATGATATTTAAAAACCAAATAAATCCTCCCACCCACCCTTACACTTACAGTGGTATCACCCCTCACATTAATACATGCACGTTCGTAGTTAGTTATATTAACCCATCAACCCATCCACACATTGACCCTCCCACCTAATCATGCATCCTGGTATTGACCCTCCTCCCATTCCATACACGTTGGTATTGACCCTCCCCCCATTCCATACACGTTGGTATTGACCCTCCCACCTAATCAGGCATGTTAGTATTGACCCTCCCATCTAATCATGTATGTTGGTATTGAGCCTCCCCTCACCGTTAAACCCACAATGATATTAATCCTTCTTCTCCCTTCAAAAGTACGGTGGTATAACCCCATCCCCACTATTACTTTTACGGTACTATGGACCCTCCAGCCACCATTACAGGTAAAATGGTATAAAATATCTCCCCAAAATGACTCACACAGTAGGCAGACACTCTTCTTACTATTAAAACCCCCATCCGCCACTCTACGCACATTGGTATTGAACCTCCTACCATTTCATGCACATTGGTATTGACCCTCCCCACCTAATAATGCATGTTGGTATTGACCCTCCTCCCATTTCATGCACATTGGTATTGACCCACCCCACCTAATAATGCATGTTGGTATTGACCCTCCTCCCATTTCATGCACATTGGTATTGACCCTCCCCACCTAATAATGCATGTTGGTATTGAACCTCCTACCATTTCATGCACATTGGTATTGACCCTCCCCACCTAATAATGCATGTTGGTATTGACCCTCCTCCCATTTCATGCACATTGGTATTGACCCTCCCCACCTAATAATGCATGTTGGTATTGAACCTCCTCCCATTTCATGCACATTGGTATTGACCCTCCCCACCTAATAATGCATGTTGGTACTGACCCTCCTCCCATTTCATGCACATTGGTATTGACCCTCCCCACCTAATAATGCATGTTGGTATTGACCCTCCTCCCATTTCATGCACATTGGTATTGACCCACCCCACCTAATAATGCATGTTGGTATTGACCCTCCCCTCCCCGCCCCTCACCCTTAAACGCATAATGATACTAAATCTTCTTCTCCCTTCAAAATTATGGTGGTATAACCCCCGTCCCACTATTACTTTTACGGTATTATTGACCCTCCACCCACCATTACAAGTACGATGTTATAAAACCTCTCCCCAAAATTACTCACACGGTAGTTAGACACTCCTCTTATCATTAAACCCTTCCTCTACCATTCCACGCACGTTGGTATTGACCCTGCTCCCATTACACACACGGTGGTATTGACCCTCCTCCCATTACACACACGGTGGTACTGACCCTCCTCCCATTACACACACGGTGTTATTGCCCCTCCTCCCATTACACGCACGGTGGTATTGACCCTCCTCCCATTACACAAATGGTGTTATTGACCCTCCTCCTATTACTCGCACGGTGGTATTGACCCTCCGAAATTGGTATAGATCCTCCCCCTAAGATTACATGTGAGTTGGCATTGACCCTCAAAACCAGCCATAAACTTACGGTGATGCCGATTCTTCCACACACCTATCCAAATATAGTGGTGTTTACATGTCAACCTGCCCATAAACGTACGGAGATGATGAAAAGCATTTCATACCACTATATATATTAAGGTATAAAATATTTATCGTATAAAAGCTATTCCTATAATCAATTATTCATTTATAAATTCAATAATTTGTTTGTGTTACTAGACTTGCATGCGATGAAACTTAATGACTAAAAAAATTGTAATTTTACAGATATAACAAAAGAGTCAATGGTCTTAAACTTTTTTAACCATATAAAAATATTTCAATAAATTAAATGATAAATATAATAATGTACCCTTTTATTCATTTTTTATAAAAATATATTACCGGTTTCGGCTCTTAGGCCATCTTCAGATAGTAAATAATATTACTATTACTATGCCATCTTCAGATAGTAATATTATTTACTATCTTAAGATGGCCTAAGAGCCGAAACCGGTAATATATTTTTATAAAAAATATATAAAAGGGTACTTTATTATATTTATGATTTAATTTATTAAAATAGTAGCCCTAACGTGAACTAGTTTATACATTTAAAAATATTTCATATTTTAGCCTTAGAATTTGTTATATTGATTTGCTGAAATAGAACAAAAAAATCATAAAAATAACAAAACTTAATTCAAACTACATATTGATACTTTGCCCTCGTTCCTAATCAATGTGCCAGTTCACGGAGATTACACTCACCATTGTAAAAACTCCAAATACGACTTAAGTTGCTTACAAGTTTAGATCCAGCACAGACTCTGGTAACTGGATCACCAGTGTCTTAAGTTTCGTCACATACAAATACATACTGCATACATGTCGGTATCGCTCCAGCTTTGCCTCGTCACACTCCTACCTTAGTACGTGGTGTGTTATACCTCTACGTAATCTGTATTGATGATAGAGGGTTGTTTGTGTTACATTTACGCTAAATAGATGCTTTTATAAATGTTCCAATTGTTAATGTAAAGTCATTATATGACATATAGTTATCTAAATTTGCAAGCACATGAAATATATTATATCTGGAACATGTAATCGGTACCTAATATAAAATGTACCCCAATTAAACAGTATTTATAAAAATAATTTAATACAACTAAAGGCTGGTAAAAATTCTAATAATTTACAATAACCAAAAATACAGTGGTTGTGTGAGCAGAACTATTGTCCACTTATATGTCTAGTTCAGCTGTAACTACTGAGAAAGTTTACAGTGATTTTCATATAAGTTATTTACTGATACCAACTATGTAACATATTTGTTCAAATAATTAGTTAGAACATGGTTGTAATAATAACTATACGAAGGTTGCAGTTATTTATGATAAACTTTATTCTCATATACTAGAATTAGTACACCCTGAAGTTCTAGATTGGTGTTGGTTGAATTATAAAAACCAACTGTGTGAAATATCTTCATGTTATTAGTATTACTAATTAAATGGATTACATTATCATTCTCTTTGCTTTTAAATTTTGAACAGTGGGAGGTGTTTTTAGTAGAGAATGTTAAAAAATCTAGAGGTGTCAATTTTAATAAAAATATTAATAAATACTTTATTGAAATTTTATATTATACTATACCTAATGCTGTAACTACAGTAAATGAACTTAAAATACTATCAAAGGAATATTTTTATTTTCATAATATTATACATAGTTTTAATGTATTAACCAATTTATGTTAAGTTTCAGTGGTAAACAGGACTGTCTATTCGTAACCTCACTCTGTAAAAAAAGACGATTTTCATTTTATTTAATTCATTTATTACTTGTTACATATGTTATTACATAATGCATACACGGAAACTTTACAAAAGCTACATACTACAATTAGCTAACTCTAGCTATATATTCTTTTATATTTTCATTAAAATGAAAATATTTGTACAAGATAACTCTTATTATTTTCCTCTAGTTTTTATCTAATTTAAAGTTACTATCACCATATTTGAAATAGAAAATAATGTTTTAAGGTAATATTTTTATCACGAATTTAAATATCTTTGTTTTGTGCTGAATACAGAAGTTTGTTTCGCACCAGACTCACTTCAATGGAATCTCCAATTGAAAACTAAGATATTAAGCAACTGTGCTGTGTTAGGTCCCTGAACTAACTTGATTATTTATCGACTTGTTGTTTGTGTTTTTTAATGAAAATACTTTTAAAATGTAACATAACAATAACTATATTATAAAGAAACGTGAAAAATTAATTTGACTAAATTATTTATGCAAAAAAGGTCCAAAATTTTGTATTAAATATTGTGTTTTGAATGTAAATGTATAGTGGTTATATAATTAAAAAAGGTCGAACTACTTAAATTTAATGTTGAAATCAATAAGCGCATTCAAATGTCAAGTTTGAAAATTTAAAATAGAGTAATTAGGTGATAGGGTTAACATTATTTACTCTTATTCACTATGAATACTTCAATTCACTCTGAAGTTCAAATTTAATTTATTATCTTTTATATTATTCTGCAAATTTTTAAGAATTAAACACAATCGTTTCAAGCAGTGTGCCCAGCCCAATGTCCTAGCTTACTGCAACGCCTGATGATTTTTTATACTGCTTTATCTGATGTTAGTCGATGTATTTATGAATATAACAACCAAATTGTAAACAATTAATATTTTATATTGAAAATAAAAAATAATTCCTGCATATGATCTAAATTAAATACCCTCTTTCACATGTTCTACTAAGAATATTTTACTTGTTTTATTTCTTAAGGCAAACAACTAAAATTGTTAAGGCCCCGAAAGAAAAAAAAAATAAAATTGTACTTATTTTCCTTAGTCTTATAACAGCCCAATCGTATCACATCACGTTATGTCATAAATTATAACTTACCTATTCCACAATCCTTATTCATTTAGTTTTTTTATTGCTTGACTTCTTTTAGAATTTTAATGATTGAATTTTATTGCTAAAATTTTTTTAGTGACTCCTGTCTTGCTGTTGAATAAGGAACAAAGAATCCATACCTGTTTGGCTCAATATCTGAGTGCATTCTTTGCGACTACTGTACTATAAATAAGGTTGTTGGTGACCAACAATGAGACTAATTTTCACTGTCATTTCTTAGCACGTACAGTTTATAGTTAGAATATTATGTTTTTTATTACTGTTAGATTTTAATAGTTGTCATTTGTATCGTTATTTCTTTGGATAATACATTTGTTACATGCATATTATTAATTTCATTTTTATTTTTGTTTGTTTTTATTTATTTGATGAATTGTTAATAGTCTATATAGTATATAATATTGTTTATTTATGGCCGATTTATAGTGTAATTGTGTTATATAGTTATGTATATTATTTACTTATTTATTTCCATTGTGTTAATATTTAATGCTTTGAGGCTTATGTGGTGTTAGGACTAACAGTCGTAATCCAGAAGGAAGTTTTAAACAATCAAACAATTAATTGAGATAAACTGCAAAATAAAATAAAAATTAGTACTAAGAATACTGTATAAAAAATTTTGAAAAATGTACTAATATACATTTTTGGAAAAAATTTACTTTTATAATGAATAACAAATGTTATTTGGTTTTCTTTGACTATGTTTCCTTGGTGTTTGTTGATTTGTTCATTTATATTTGTTTTGTTTGTTAATTACTTTAAGATTACTCATATATTAAAGATATTTCATTATAATAAAATAAGTCTCTAAAATAACTATATGCTAGAGAGATAAAAATAACACACTGCAATGTAATATCAATTAAAAAACTAATAAATGATTTTGAATTTGAACTAGCTTAAAATACATCTAGATATATGACTGGTAAAATGCTTCTGAAACAACTTACATAGTTAAACAAAACTTTATTCTTAAATATTAATAATACCTCCAATCCTGTATATTTTCTTACAGTTACCATGCAACTTAATTAGATATATATTTTGCCAACAACATTCTTGATTATATTTAACAGGGAGAAAAAAAAGGCAATTCATAACAAGCGTTGTTGATCGTCTCAGAGCTACTTATTAAATAGACTGTACTTCAATAATACGAACATGCCTTCAGACAAGTGAAACAAACAGTTCAGTTACAAAGGACTGATTCCAAATAACCTGAATTTCTGGTTAGTTAGCTGAAAATCAAAGCATTACTACGTGGTTCGCATTCCATGTTAAATTGTTGGTCCCTTAGTTACCTTAATTCTTGAGCTATTAATAAATGGCCCTTTCCAATGAACCACCTAAATTAGTTAGTAACAACAACTACACTCGTTTAACTATACTCGTCACACTCATTCACCCCTCATATTTCTCTATGGCTTGAAGATCTTAACTAAATAAGTATTTAATTTTAATATTAGTAAATTATTAGTTCATTCATGTACAACAAATTATGCCGTATTGTAACTAAAAGAATGTTCGACGTTTTTGTATCTAAAATATTTTTAGAATTTAAATGAATATACTATCATACAACTATTAAATATTTTAAGTTGAAAGGTTTATTTATGTTTTCTTTTATCATAACGTCAAGAGTGGTAACTGAAACGTCGAGGAGTGTGGGTAGGTAACCACAAGTTGTAAATAGAGATTGTAAATATTTACAACAAATCGATATATCGCAAACCAAATATCGATCTATTGATAATATCAAAAGAAAAATATCCAATATATTGGGTAACTGATGTATTGAATTGTAAATTATTTGTCTTTTTTAAATTATACTCTAACTCATATATCATGACCAAAAATACACTCATGTTTTGCTGTCACTATTTAGAATAGCCTACTGAATATAATGATTAAATAAATACATTTATCTACACGAAGCATGCTATTATGTTAATTATGATATAATTAACATAATATACTCGTTCCAGCCACTGGTCTACAATAAACTACATTTTGGTGCGTTAACCTCAAGTAAAAAAACTAAATAGATTTTAATTATTATTGCAATGCATGTTCTGTACGCATAAGAGGCAATATAAATGTGTTTTTTTCGAATCGTGATGATTTTGATAAAAGTAAATAAACTCAATATTAAGTGATATGATATATTGAAACAAAATATCGATATAACCGATATTATTGAAAAGAATATTGATGCTAATATATCGATGTACAGAAACATATTCATCGATATTTCCGATATATCAATATATCGTTGCCATAGTTGTAAATGATGTGAGCGCGGGTGGACCACCAAACGATGACCTACCAACCATATCACAAGTTTGACTAGTTAAAAGTCAACATAAGACATGGTTTAAAAACGTTTAAACATAATAATATTTATTCTGTTATTCCCCTTAAGAAGAGCATTGAAGCTTGAACACACACATAATTCACTAATTCTTCTTTTATCCTCCCAAAATGTGTTCATGGTCATAACTTAACCTAACCTAACCTATATTCCTTTATCCTGTTTTATGTCCATTTAAAATCCATTAACTTTGCTATAAGTTCCTGCTTCCTAAGGAAAGTTTTCTATTTATACCGTTGATGCTAAAGTTATGATTTCTTCTTCTGAAACTTTGTTTGAAGTCCTGAATTATACTTGTCCAGTCAGTCTTCAATAAATAAATATATTAAAATTTGTTAGTACATAAAATAAAAAGCACAACATTTAATTAAGTAACAAATTGTGATGTATTCATCTCACTTTAATTGAAATAAATGTACCGTGACCCACCTATCAATTTTATTCAATCATATATTATATGCTATGGCCTCTTTTCGTTTCTTATATGTTGAAAATCTCACTAAATATAAACGTCTTTTAAAAACACTCAAGTGTAAGAAACTCCAGCACGTTGTAACAACAATGAGCAAAAACTTGTTGAGAGCTGGACAGCCACCGTCAACAAACAACATGTTGTTACAAGGACTGGGTCAGCTAGAGATAATCACATCTTTGTTCACTTTATGAAATCAATAAATATAAAACATATTTCTAGTTCTCATTTTGAAAACGCTATTAGTTATTTTAGGAATAATTTTAAAAATATACCCGATGATTTCATTCATTTTATGTATGGTCCATTTTTGGATTTTGTTTAACTCCTTATGATATAAAATAAACCATTTTATTTGTATAAGGGTTTAAATAATCACACGCTTTCATGTCCTATATTAGTTATAATTTAAAATGTCGTGAAAATCTACACTTAATATCATTAGAAATACATTTAAACAGAAGGAACCTGTTGCAACAGAATATAAATAATGATTCAGCCAAATGTTAGCTCTGTTAATTAATCATATGGTTCAAACTATGTCTAGTATAAGAGGTGCACGTGATAAAATATTGTCTCTATAAGATGTTGAATATCGTTGGGATAGGGGAGGGGGTAGTAATGCTGTCGTATTGGATCAGGCCGTTCAGGACTATATGTCAGGCGGCCTGTGGTCTGTATATGTTTATACTCTGGTTCTGCAGCAAGCAATCCAGTTTTGAATACGCTGACTCAGATAATGCTCCTTATTATACAAGTTACATTTGAATAAATGGCTTCTTATGCTGATACAGATATCCAATATGGAGAATCGGTTGAAGCTTAATTTTATGCTGTACAGTTTGAATGTTTTTAACGATGATAAATACTTCCAATTTTAGTACTGAGGATGAATTTGCAAAATGTAAGATTCGCCCGTTTCTCACGATATACTCGAGTTTAAACCTCTGTTAGAAAATAAATACTCATTAGATTACATTATGTTGTACTTAAAAATGTAGCTTATTTAATCCTAAATAATAATAATAATAATAAATTCTTTATTGCATGGACAATATTAAAAATATTGTATCGCAAACGTCAGTATTAAAATTAATTAACTTAAGGCTTTAATTTAAACAATCATTCATAACAATAAATACAAACAAACATACATAAAAGGAGGGCATTCACACAAATCTACCTATAGTGTTTGAAACTCCCACAAAAGTCAACGGGATGTGTCTAGCCAATTAAGTTGGTCTCCCAGTCGTGTGCTAGGAACTCTCCGATGCTGTAAAAAGCCTGGGACAACAGTATGTCTCTCAAGTGGGTCTTAAATATTTTTGAATTTGGAGCAATTTTAATTTCTTTAGGTAAGCTGTTAATTAATTTGACACCCACCTGCGAGGGCAGGTGTTGATAGACTACCGTTCTGTGTTGCCCAGTACGGTAGTCATCTCTGCCTCTAGTATTATAATTATGTAAGTCACTGCCCCTTATCAGGTTGCATTTGGACATACAATATAAAATTTTTTCTAGAATATACAAGCAAGGCAGAGTCAACAGCTTGAGTTGTTTGAACATTGGTTTGCACGACTCTCTGCTCATTAAATTTGCAATAATTCGGACTGCCTTCTTTTGTAGTCTAAACACTCTCAAGAATTCACTATATACACCACCTCCCCAAATCACCAGTCCATAGGAAAGGTGAGGGTAAATGAGACCATAATATGCCGTCATCAGTACCTGAATAGGGCAGTATTTAGAGAGCGTCCTCAGTACATAAATGCCTGAGGATAACTTAGAGCATACACTATTAATATGGTCATTCCATGTCAAACCTCTGTCGAGGTATATTCCAAGGAATTTAGTGGACTCCACTTCTTCTAGCACAGAGTCCGCCAGTAACACTGAGGGGCTACTTCCGAAATCAATGGGCCTCAAACAAAAGTTGATGACCTGTGATTTTGTTGAATTTGTTTTAAGGTTCAGCATATTAAAATGCTGAGCACAACTGTTCAAATCAAGGTAAACGTTTAATTCTAGATTTTCTTTACCGTTTTCACTAAAGCAAAGAGTCGTGTCATCGGCATATTGGACGAGTTGACCATGCTGCAGCGATGAACCAATATCATTGACATAAATCAAGAACAGAAGTGGGCTGAGTATTGATCCCTGAGGGACGCCATAACTCAGCTGTTTGGATTTTGAAAGTTTGTTTGAAATTTGGACTTGCTGAGAACGATGGTCCAAGAATGATTTTAACCACAGGTGTGAAACACCTCTGATACCATACGTCTCAAGTTTTTGTATGGTATGTAATATCATATCAATTACATATTTTTTGATGACGAAGAATGTTTTATAACAGATAGAATACAAACAAAAAAAACACGACATTTTATAACATTTGGTGTAAAGCTCAAATTAAAAAAATTCTAAAACAAAAAGTACTAGAGATAAGTCAGTGAAACCTTAACCACACGAGAAAAAGGTTGTTTTTCATATTTTGTACAAATTCTAGAATTTTTAATCTTTTACGAAATTGTCTGTTGTAATTTTTGTAAACTCTTGCAAGCTTAAAAATGGCTGATCAGAAAAACAGTTCAAAAATACCGAATTGAAAAATAAAGTAAGGTTATAAAACGGTAAGTGCGATAAAAAAAATCTTGCGATTTTATATCACATGATAATTCAACAGACATCAATGTGCGCTTATATGTAAACCAACCCCGAGGCTCAGCACTTCAAAACTATTATCAACTGAGCATTTCAGCGTGCCGAATCATGCGCCTGGAAGTACTTAAACAGTGCACGAAAGGTTTATTAATGTGGAAGTATTTGAAGAGTTAATCAATCATGTTTTCTATCTAAATTTAAATCATTTTTTAATCACTTTTTGTCATGAGGGTTTTGGACCGCCAACGACAGGTTCGAAAATGTTATAGCTCTAAAAAGATAGTCAAATTAAAAAAATAACTTTGTTACAGGATTTAATATGATTTAAAGTTCATATGTAACAAGCTGAATGTTACGTGGAAATGAGAGCTAACCATTATATTGGTGATTTGCAGGATGTACTTATCACATTTCTAGTAACTGTGAGTGATATATCAGACTTTAGCTGTAACATGTATACCTGTCATTCAAACTAATAAGTCCCCTTATACGGGGTAGAAGTCTAGCTGCATGACGTGGCAACCTTGCATCCAGTGGCTCGGTCGGTCGCGCGTGTTTCATTGATGTTTGTTGAATGTTTTTATCGCACTCACCATTGTATAATCTTAATTTATTTTTCAATTCGGTATTTTTTAACCGTTTTGGAAGTTTGTATGATCAGCCATTTTTAAGATCGCATGGGTTTACAAAAATTAAAACATTTTTTATAAGATTAAAAATTTTAGAATTTGGACAGAATATGAAAAACAACCTTTTTTAGATGTTGTTATGGTTTCACTGACTTATCTCCAGTACCTATTTTTTTAGAAATTTTTTAATTTCAGCTTTACTCCAAAACTGCTAAAATTTAGTATTTTTTTATTCTACCTGCTATAAAAATTTCTTAGTCTTATAAAAAAAACATGTAAGTTATATGAAATTACGTAAAATTAAGCTGAATGTTGGTGTACAACACAATGGAATCGAATGAGTAAGTTTTTTGTAGCAGTCATTTAAACTCGACTACATTGCTTTTTGTCGGCACTCGGTCCTCTTAATACCGACATGGCGTCCGCTTAATGGTTGCTATCAGCGTGGACACTAACTAGAAAAGTCTGGGGTGTCCATGTTGGATGGTAATCATTGTACGGATGTTGTGTGGGAGAGAACCCTGAGTATAGGGCTTGTCAATTAGCTGAAAATCAGACCAGCACTACGTGGTTCGGGTTCCACGTAAAGCTGTAGGTCCCTTAGTTGCTCTGGCTGTTGGGCTATTAATAAATTGCACTTTCTGAGGAACAGTTGAACTCAATTAGTAACCAGACTACACTCATCCACACTCATCCTACACTCGTATAATCATTCATATTTGCCTTAAAATACCCACAACGTTGTGTCGGCGTCTTATAAGTAAGAATGTAAGAATTTATTCTCCAGCCATAAGCAACTGAAACCTATGTTTTAAGTACCAAACAGTGTTTCCATACATAATATTTCTTAAATTATACATAATAAGAAAAAACATACGAATTATGGATGGAAAACTATAGAGTATAGTATAATATTCATCTCAGTATTTCACGGTACGTTGATCAGTAAAGAGGATCAGTTAGGATTTAACAGGATCTGTATTACTTGAGTAACAGACGAGAAAAGCTTTTACCTTTCCATTAAGTAAAGCCTTCGTCGTAGAAAAGTGTGACATAAACTACATCTTACGTAGGAGATAGCTAAGTTGTACCTACAACTTATCTTCGCTATGTTACATTGTCGTTATAGAAGCTTTGTATGATCAGTCTGGAGATAAATCATATATTCTATACTCTGCATTATACAAATTAATTACACTAGTTCTTTTTCCATTAAAATTTAAATATACAAAAAAAATTGTGAAATGCATATTTTAGGAG
>JAQJVL010005208.1:0-37373 GCA_035578905.1 Stictocephala bisonia | reverse complement strand
TTTTTGCGTTTTAACTAGTTGTTTGAGTACAGATCGTGTATGTAAAGGACAACGTAAATTAGATATAATTTACAGAATAAACAACTGGATTCTGTGGCCTCAATATTTCCATTGTATCAATGGACGAGCCGGTGGTCGAGTGGTCTATGGCAGGACTTTGAACTTGGGTTAAAGAGAGCATTGGTTTGAATTCGGCCTAGACTGAAGTAAGTAGTATTCGCCTTCTACTGTACTGGTTCGCCCCCTTACTCTGTTTGATTAAATTCCTCGCACAAATCAATGGTCTTTGTGGAATGGGCAGAGTAAAGTTAAGAAAGAGGTTGGCCTCTCCTTTGAAAAAAAACATGTCTTTTATTTTTTTGAGTACCAGCTACCACTGAGTATTAAAGTATATATTTATAAGTGTAAGTTCTACAGGAATATTAGGTTACAACTTTTTTTTGGGGGGGGGGGCTGGGGGATGATGGAAAACACTAACAAACTAATTAGAGGTTTTGGCAGTTACCTCTCAGTAACCTTTCGAAATAATTTTTATTTCAGAATAGTTTTTAAGAACATTAGATATCTTTAGTCCTATCATATTTACATTGGTTGATATAAAAATGTAGCCTATTTTTTAAATTTGTTAGTGTTATAGAAATATAAACTTTACTAAAATGTATTTATTGAAAATTAATATTTCAAGTTTTATAATAGATGACACATACACATTTCTATCGTATAATATATTAGGCTTTAGTCATTTGTTAAGCTACTTACTTCATTGAGTGTACCTAATGAGGGAAAGGAGTGTCCCAACCTGTAGTATTGTCACTAACCCTTTGAGGTTTGTTTTCAAGGATCATTCGACAAAGTTTTCTATATTTTTGCCTATAACTCTAAGTTTAATTTTACTGTATTTGCTTTTCTGCACTCCTTTCTCCCAACATTCTTATACTAATTCTACCATATTTCTCTCTGTCTCCTACCTCTATTCTTTTTCTCCAGGGCTATTCTCAGCAATCTATTTATTATTTCTCATTTTCTTAATCTACTTCTATGTAAGTATTACTCTTTCCATTTCCACTTATAGATATATCAATTTCAAAATTTCTCTACTTATTTCATTACTTCTCAACTACTCCTCTCCATTCCTCTAAAAAATCTCATTTCTTCTTACTTTAACGTACATATTGTTCATATCTAGGTTTTAAATCCATGTAATAAGATTGGTTTATAATACATCTTTTAAACAAAAATCTTCGTTTCCTGTCAGATATACCGATTCCATTTAAGGATGAAATACTTTTATCTGCATAAGGTAAATATATATAATGAAATAAGTAGATAAATTAAATTTCATTATTGATATTATTTTTCAAGCTCCATATTATTGATTTATCTTATAGAAACAGTTTAACTGAGAGCAGATGGCTGATGTTTATAATATTTTGGTCAATAGACCATTCCCAAGGTTTAAAGATCCATCCTAAGTTTGTTAGTTAATTTTTTTATAATAATTCATTCAAGTAAAGTGAAATTGGTTTTTTAGGGTACAAGGTAGCACAATGCATGTTTGTGTATGGGACACAGAATGTCATTTTATATATTTAATTAGAATGTAGACAAAAAGTAAAATATCCTTGTTTTGTCAGTGATAGAAAGGCAAATGATTGTACCATTGTCAAAATATTCATAAAAGTCACATAATACCGAAAACAAGATAAATTAGATAATTAGGATATAGAGGGAATCTGTCCATGACGAAAGTTTGGTAAATATAGTTTGTAGAGCGACGGGGCATTACCAGCTCTTTAATTATTTAAGTTGTTTCATACAATATTCCATATCATACAGTACTTACATATTTACAGGTTCAATACAAAGCATGTTTGTGTACGAGACACAGAATGTAATTTTATAAGTAGACAAAAGTAAAAAATCCTGGTTTTGTCAATAACAGAGAGGCAAAGGCTTGTATATTTGTCAAAATATTCATAAAAGTCACATAATACCGAAAACAAGATACATTAGATAAACAGAATATAGAGGGAATCTGTCCATTACGAAAGTTCGGTGATTATAGTTTCATACAATATTCCATATCTTACAGTACTTACATAGTTTTATATCTGAATATTTTACATTTATATATTTAAGTAATATTAAAAATAACCCAACTAAAAATACTCATTATTATTTTTGAAGGAAAATGTTTTACTTTTTACGAACATGCCTTTACTGTTTAAGTATTTCCTTGTACTACAAACTAGATATAAATTTATTTATACTATTTTTAAAACTGGTATACAGTTCTAATTTATTGGGAAATTTTAGCAGTTAACATGTATAAATCTTCAGGAAAGGTTAGTAAAAAATTTTCTTTTATATAATTTAGTAAAAGCATAACCAATAAATTACAAAATTAAACAAACTACACCTATTTAATAGACGTTTGCTAAGTATTACAGGATAGTGGAAAATATATTCATTTAACCTAAATTAGATTAGTTTAACTTTTCATAATTAACGTCACGTGCAAAATCACCTCTGTTTTGCTTAGATAATATAATTACCTGAAAATGACAGTTTGGTTATTAAATATTGCCTTTGTAAATACAATCACGTAAAAATATTTACTACTAGAGAACAAATATTGATATTTTTAATTATGAAATGGTTCAAAATAGTGTAATATTTAAATATTTGCTATCATCAGGAAGGTCATTAACAAAAACACTATAGTGAAGGGAAACCTGTAAGGACCAGATGGGTGAAGCCCAGGTTATTTCTTATATTTATGTTACCTACCTTAGACCTTAAGCCTACAAAATAATCTAATCAAGCTATGTTATATTCTTCCTTGCTCTAGAAATTGCATGGTGACTGATTCACTTGGATATTTAATAATAACGAACTAGCAGAAAGTACCCGTGCTTCACTACGGATTATGATTAAGGAACACTTACATTAGGACCTATGTACGGGTTGTGTATTTTCGCCGAGGAACGGAATAATTAATTGTTAGTAACTCGAGTACATCTGCCCGTTGGTTTACCAGAATTAATATTGAGAAAATGAGTCTGGCGTATCCAGTCTGGCCATGGGGAGGCCGGCAGGTAAAGACCATATTTACAACTTATTTAAAAAAAAATACATATATATATATATATATATATATATATATATATATATATATATATATATATATATATATATATATATATATATAACATTTAATTAAAAACACACCGGGTAGTTTTATTTGGTAAGGCAGTCACCCTAGCCTCTGCTGAATCAATCACACAGGGTAGTTTTATTTGTTAATGCAGTCACCCTAGCATCTGCCGAATCAATCACACCGGGTAGTTTTATTTGGTAAGGCAGTCACCCTAGCCTCTGCCGAATCAATCCCACCGGGTAGTTTTATTTGGTAAGGCAGTCACCCTAGCCTCTGCCGGAACAGTCTCACCGGGTAGTTTTATTTGGTAAGACAGTCACCCTATCCTCTGCCGGAACAGTCCCACCAGGTAGTTTAATATATGCAAGTACTTAAATATATTTTAGTACATTTTAGTCTGATAGATATATACGGACAGCCAAAATTGATGTTGTTGTTGTTTTCTTAAGTGCTTAGTACCTCTTTGTAAACAACATTTTTAGTCCTTTTTTCTGGCTGAAGGACGACCAGACTGTCAGATGAGCTTACTCTAGAACATGCTACGTATAACTGGCCATGGGAGAAACAGTCATTGCTCAGATCTACCCCAGCCATCTTCAAACTTTGCCCTTGTGCCTTGTTAATAGTCATGGCAAAGCATAATTTTACAGGGAACTGCAGACGTTTGAATGCAAAATGGTAGTCTGAGGGAATAAGAGGAATTCGGGGAATAAAAACAGTTTCTCCTTGACCAACGCCTGTAAATATTGTCGCTTCAATAACATGTTTATGCAGAGTTTTCACCTGCAGCCTGGTACCGTTACAGATTTTGGGAGGATTTAGGTTGCGGAGTAGCATTATTGGTGCACCGACTTTTAGAGAAAGAACATGAGGTGGAATTCCAGGGGGGTTCAGAGTGTGGAGAATCTCCGCTGGATAGTGAACAGCGTCTTCTGTCTCAACCACTGAGTCCACGGATTCATACCTCACAACAGCAGAAGGCAATTTTTCTAACAACGAAAATTTTATTATATTTGCAGAGTCGTTACTTGGGGTAAGAATCGCCCTCTCTTGCAACCATGTTGGACTATTGTTCACATTGTCATTTAAGTTAGGATATATCTTGTCAAGCAGTGTCTTCATATCACTAACAGTATGACAAAGATTTTGAGGTATTGCACATTTACCTTCATGATCTTCTAGCAGTTTACCATCACCTATTTGTAAAACTAATGTAGAAAATTCTTCTGCTTTCAAATCTCCATTCAAATGAACTCTCATGTTAACTCTCAAAGACAGGATTTTAATTTTTGGCCATAAGAAGGATGACTTAAGGCACGCTTTCACCTCATCAGCCCGAGTTCCTCGAGGTATCACGGGCAAGCTTTGCCTGAAGTCTCCAATCAGCAGAACTGTTACTCCGCCCATTAGGCATTTGCAGTTCCTCATGTCTTGAAGTGTCCTGTCCAGAGCCTCTATACCTCCTTTGTGGGCCATGGTACACTCGTCCCAAACAATTAATACTGTTTCTTTGAGTACCTGGCCCATATTGCTTTGTCTTGATATGTTGCAAATAGGTGTTTCTGAGTGGTTCAGTTTGAGAGGCAACTTGAAAGCTGAATGAGCCGTCTTCCCACCATCAAGCAGTGTCGCAGCAATGCCAGAGGATGCAACTGCGATGGCAATCTTTTTCTCACTCCTTATTTTTGCTAAAAACAAATTGATCAAAAATGTTTTTCCGGTACCACCAGGAGCGTCCAGGAAAAAGAGTTGCCCAGATTCTGAAATAATACTGCAGGTAATTTCTTTGTAAATATTCAGTTGTTCTTCGTTTAGCTTTGGAACATTTACAGCAACCATTTTACAGAGCTGGACTACAACGAAAGAAATTTCTCTGAGGCGTTCCAGGTTGTTAGTGATGGACTCTTGCTCGCGAAGTGGTGTAGGAAGACTATAGTTTTGGAGACGGTTGCCAGACATTGAATACACCAAATCTTCGAGTAAAGCCAAACATTTGTTTTACATAATGTCCATACGCTAGTAGTGTAATTTGCCGGTGCTGGCTCACATAAATCAAATGGTTTGACAGGTGAGTTTTGTGACGTCACGGTGACGTCATGGTGACGTCACAATGACGTCATGGTGACGTAGGTTAGTACGTCACAGGGATAATTTGTGGGTCAAGGTCATTTGTGTGTTTTTTGAAAAAGGCTTCTTGGACAGAACGACTGTTCTGTCCAAGAAGCCTTTTTCTTTTACTTTATTTAAAATATTACAAATTTTTACAATATGTACATCTTACAGACTAAACCTACAGTAACAAACTACTTAGTGCTGGCTCAGGATCTGGGTGATGTGTTCTCCTTGTCTGAGTCGTCTTTGTGTACATCAACCCTGAAGTCCGCTGTAGAGCTTGCAACTTCTTCACTCCCCATCATCTGCCTCAGTACTGCATTATACAAGTCCTCCAGAGCAATCAACTTTACCAGTGCCTCAGAACTCCAAGAAGATTTTGCTAACCTTACGTTAAGCAACTCCGGCTCCATATTTGTGTTCATATTGAATGTGATTGCTTCGACTGCTGGCGTGCAAGTGATGTTAGAAAGCAGCGAACTGTAATATATAAGAGAAAAATCATGGTGGGGGGTAACATCATGTGGTGGGGGTTGCATTAATCCTCCTAGCGTGTTAAATTTCGTCTAAAGTCTAAAATCCTCGTCATATATATACTATAAGCCCCCTGTCATTCCACAGATCTCATCCATAATTGCTTTACTCGTACCACTGGTTCTTCATCCTTTTTCTTCTCAACTTCTGAGTCATCACCTTTTATATATTCAATCAATCGTCTATAGAAATCTTCTCCGCATTCACTGGGGCCAAGTCTTTCAAACAATTTAACAAATTTGTATTCATCATATTTTATGCGGCTGCAAACGCAGCAATCAGGGCCTACATTTGTATCAGGATTTGCCCAAAGACATTCAATAAAATGTACACCATATCTAGAGATGGTCACCTCAGTACACTTAAAGCGTTTCTTCCTGTCCTCAATGTTCTGGGCTAACTCAGCCATCATGTTAAGAACACTTTCACACTGTGGAGACCAGGTGCGTTTGCAGAACCGTAATTCAAACATAATCATCACCATGTTGGTATTCATTTTTGGTTTTGTAGTATGTGACCGACACAGTTGAATGTAGAAAATGGAATGATTGTAAAATGAACGTGCACTTCCTTTTATACCTCAAAGTGATGGAGTGACGTCATGCGGTCTTTTTGCCTTATGTGGTCTTCTGACTCATCTTCTTCCAATATCTTTTTATTAAGTATTTTATCCCAATCCAAATAGTTTGTGTTTGTTATACCTAGCTCAGCAGACTTCCCTGAAGATCGATGAATATAATCAAATATTGCTGAAGATAACCGTTCCAATTGTCCCTCATGATGCGTGATATATCTTGCAACATAATCTTTTAACACCTTTACATTAACGGCGTCATTATCATCTTTGGAATTACCTACATGAACAATTCTATAATCTTTAGCATCATAATGACTCTTAGCTTCAAATGTTCTGATTAAACCTAACTGCTTTAGTGATCGTAAATTGACAGCTTCCCCGTCATAAGTAGGGTCTTGAACATTGCTCAATTTTTTATTATCAAACGTCCAATGGTCACAGCATGTCTTGGAGTGTTTAATAATACATATTCCATATTAACAGCATCTGTAGGTAAAACGGGATTACCAAGGTTTCTAAGCAATTTCCCTTCTATATCAATGTCTCCATCAGGATGAGTCCTTTTTAAGGACGACCTTTTAACAAAACCCATAGTTGCAGCATCCGAATTTAAGACTGGATCACGCAACTCTCTTATAAATTTGTTATTAGCTGAAAATTGCATGTCAGAAGTCCTTTTTAAACTATAATTCCGTACAAATTGCATATTTGCTGCATCATTCTGTAGAAGGGGTGTGGAAACATTTCTAATAGTTCTGTTTTTAGCATCATAATGATCGTTTACATCTGATAATGATAGACAATTCTTTTGCACATAAGCAGCATTTACTGCGTTATGGGCCTCAGACTGGGTCTTTGCTACACTATGATCAAATCGACCAAACTTGTCCACACTCATACTGACACTACAATCTTTCCATTGGAACAAGCTGTTTTATACAAGACAGAAAGTAGGTCAAGGTCACCCAAACGAGTTTTTTAAAAAGTAAAGTTTATTTCCACAATTACAATCATGTCTTATCACTAAAAAAATACAAAAGTCTTATAACTATTGACTAGATGATGGAAGGTGAAGAGAGAGTTCTGTAGAATTGTTCCCACTCACACCATGGGAGATGAGATAGAGCGCTCCTGGCTGAATATTCCTCACGTCTTCATTCTGCAGTAGATGTACAAAGCGTTTTGGTAGGAAGACTTGAAACTTGGGTTCATCACCTGGAACGTATGGTGCATCATTTAATGCAACTAATACTGCGTCACCGAAAGCTGTATCAATCTTTCTAATGTGGTGAATGATGTAGTGCTTGTGCTCTTTGAGTTCTGAGCACCTTTTCGTTAGCAGCACCGAAGATTTGGATTGAGCATTGAATTGCTCAACCAACGTTTGAAGGTACTGTGGAGATGCCATCTGAAGCTGATGTAGATGTTTCCTCTGTAAAGTCAGAGTAATACTGATGCATTGTCAGTGGTGTTGTGGTGTATATATACCCTCCAATATCCCCACCACTGCAACAATCTAACGGATCTTGTAAAAACCCCACCAAACGCTTAGCTTTTTTCAACGCACAATTGACATACATATGTGCATGGTTTTGAACGAAAATACATGCTATATCTCTATGTAGTTTAAAAGCTTTATCAATAGCTGTATTATAAACATTTCCAGACGTAAACAATTGAATCCAATTACGCTTTTCTGCTCCTGTGGTATAAAATGTTTTAAACTTTGAACAGAAGTGGTACATAATGTTATCTAGGGTGTCATAATCGCTAAAACCTTCTTCCCATTTGATGTGATTATAATTATTTGTTAACCATCTGTTTGTAATCTTCGCTCTTTTACTTAATGTTTTGAAGTCAAATGGCGGTTTAAATAAAAATATATAGTCAACTCCATTATTTATATCAATAAAAACCAACTCTTTGATAATATACTTTTTATCATCTCCTATAAAAGCCTGGAATTCTACCACACAAGGGTTCTCCTTAATAATGTGAACATTTTCGCTGAATCTAACTGAAGCTGAGTGTATATTGTTACTCATTGTAACAACAAAGTGAACTGGTTTCCGCACCACGGTAGATACGTTTTTATATCATGCCGTACAGTTCCCGGCGCGTTGGTGTTTATTTAACGTGGGCACCATCCCCAGATAGGCCTACTCCCACAGATACAAGTATGACACTTTACTCTGAAAGGTTCTCCTTTGAATACATATGTTCATTCTGCGGGTCTTGTTTGTCAGGCCTAGTTATATAATCTCTTAAACCTCGCCACACTTCAACTTCGTAAGGGATTCTGTTAAAGATGGATGTGTCGATAGGACTATAGAGTATAGGTACATCAGGTTGTGTTTCCATTGTATGTATTAAATAATCTAGAAGAATTGGTTCTGAAACTAACATTTTTAATTGATTAATGACCTTGACCTACTTACAAACAACCAATCAGAAGAGACCCCCCACTCTCGCGAGCTCTATATATACGCGCACACCTTGAAGACAGTATCACTTCTTCAAGCTCCACTGTCAGATCAACATCTCCTAGATCAGCGCCTCTTCAAGCAGCCCACTCCAGAACCTCTGCCTGCCCACCTGCCCACAGCTTGCTTCAGGATAGCAGCCAATCCAGAGTTGATTCAGACATCTCTCTCCTATCACCTTTCCTTAAGTTATTTGTGTACGGACACCAAACCGGCTCAATGACTTTTTCCTTAAGTTATTTGTTTACGGACACCAAACCGGCTCAAATGGCTTATCCTTGCTTACTGTCTATCCTCAACAGATTGTTGTTCTGAGGCCCGAAAACCACCCAACAGTCTGTTGAAAAACCACCTTATGTTTGAGTCTTCTCGAGAATACCGCTGGGGGTCGTGAGCACCGCTTCACCTTCCTCAATCTTACCTTCCAAAACCCAATCCCTGCACTTTGCTGTTCTAAGGCCCGCAAACCATCCAACAAAGTGCATCCTACCTACTGTCTTTCCGGCAGAGTGTTGTTCTGAGGCCTGCAAACCACCCAACACTCTGTCATAATTGTGTATTAATATATACTAATCAGTTGTTTTTCTCTTTCAGCTTCTTCCCTCTTCCTCACAGCCTGCGAAGCTCACCCAGGACCGCAACCTGTCCACAGCTCGCTCCAGGATAGCTGCTAATCCAAAGTTGGCCCAGACATCCCACCCAGGACCGCAGCCCGTCCACAGCTCGCTCCAGGATAGCAGCTAATCCAGAGTTGGCTCAGACATCTATCTCCTATTACCTTTCCTTAAGTCATTTGTTTACGGACACCAAACCAGCTCAATGACTTTTTCCTTAAGTTATTTGTTTACGGACACCAAACCGGCTCAAATGGCTTATCCTTCCTTACTGTCTATCCTCAACAGATTGTTGTTCTGAGGCCCGAAAACCACCCAACAGTCTGTTGAAAAGCCACCTTATGTTTGAGTCTTCTCGAGAATACCGCTGGGGTCGTCAGCACCACTTCACTCTTCCTCAATCTTACCTTCCAAAACCCAATCCCTGCACTTTGCTGTTCTAAGGCCCGCAAACCATCCAACAAAGTGCATCCTACCTACTGTCTTTCCGGCAGAGTGTTGTTCTGAGGCCTGCAAACCACCCAACACTCTGTCATAATTGTGTATTAATATACTAATCAGTTGTTTTCTCTTTCAGCTTCTTCTTGGGTATTAATATACTAATTCGTTATGTCTTCTATTTCAGGGACCGATGGTTTGTCTGGGGGGCTGAGCTCTGCGTCCGCTTACGCTCACCTGTGTTGGAGGTATGTGAGCCCTGTGCTCACTCTCCTCATGGGGAGTGGTTGCGTACGTATGGGTCCATACGCCGGCTCGCGGAAACAAGGGCCTAATCCCCAGACAGTGGTCACTGTGTGATCTAACTGTCGGTCTTTTTCTTTTTCAGCGCCTTACATTATTCTTTACTCTTAACTTATATGTAGTTAGTGCATGCTTGCTTTAGTAGATATATTGCATGTTTTTGGTTTTAGCATCTAAGTAGTCGGGGTATATTGCATGTTTTGGTTTAGCATCTAAGTAGTCTAATGGAGCACACATACAAACAGCACACCTTTTTTTATTTTTTTTATAAACATCTACATGTATATGATTATTTCATATACAAACACTGATGCTTAAGATTCAATAGTACCCAATTGTGCGGTTGAGGATCTAAGGCATCAGAACATATTTTACAACACCTGAAGATTGTAAAAACTAATGGAAGGCTTGTTGTATTGTTATGCAGCATGGGTTTATGACCCGTGCTGGAGAATAATATTTCGGCTAACCGTTATCTCTTACTACCTTCATAAAAACAACCTTACATTATAATTTTTTTGGTGGAGCACACATACAAACAGCACACCTTTTTTTAATTTTTTTATAAACATCTACATGTATATGAATATTTATATACAAACACCGATGCTTAAGATTCAATAGTACCCAATTGTGCGGTTGAGGATCTAAGGCATCAGAACATATTTACAACACTTGAAGATTGTAAAACTAACGGAAGGCTTGTTGTATTGTTATGCAGCATTTGTTTATTGCCCATGCTGGAGAACAATATTTCGGCTAACCGTTATCTCTTACTACCTTCATAAAACAACCTTACATTATATATATATATTTTTTTTTTTTTATAAGATTTGGATGACCTTGACCTACATTTTGGACTTGTAATTTCACGTTACTTGCTGCTCTTTGTGTTAAACAAGCTGTTGAATCTTTATCTAGTTTGTCTATATGTACACTAAAAATAAAAGAACTTAAACCGTCCTCATATGTATATTCTATATAAAGCGGTAAAAATCTTAGATTTAGTAATTTTTAACTACCTGTTAGTTTTAATGGTTGCTACCATCGTTATTATTCGTGTAATGAATGTATACGAGGATAGGAAGCCTCTCTTAGAAGACTTGTGGGTGCTGAAAGCAAAATACCCTGCAATGGAAGTAGAGTACGATGGCGACGGTAATGAATGCCGTCGATTCACTCAGCGCTTTCACGAAGTGTATATGAAAAAAACCCTTGGGTAAACGATAGTTGTAAAAAGGTGTTTGTTCAAGTAATTATAAACCCTTAACCCCCCCCCCTTAGGAAAACGTTGTCAAATTACAATCATAGCTATCAAACTTATAACACCATGTTATTGCTTAACAATATGTTTAGTAACCTAGATGTCTGATTGGTTGGTCTGCATATATAAGAACAGGCTTCTGATTGGTTGGTTTGCGTATGTAAGAACAGGCTTCTGATTGGTTGGTTTGCGTATGTAAGAACAGGCTTCTGATTGGTTGGTTTACGTATATAAGAACTTGCAAGTGGTGCTAACAATCATTTCTGCTCCAGACATAGTCGAATAAACAAGTGCAATGCATGTTTGCGGTGTTTGTCGTGAGCAATTTGAGGATGAAATTTTGCTATTGTGTCATCATGAGCTGTTTCACAAGAATGAAGAGGAAGAGCATCCTCCAGCTAGAGCAAGCGTTATTATGTATGCTCCACCACGAGACCTGAAAGTAGAGATTTTGGCAGAAGCTTTACAAAGATCTGCGGTAAGACATTTTAAAATAAAGAACTCTAAAAGTTACAATTTGGAAGAATTCTTATCCAAAACAAAAATGTTGATCATAGATACATTAGCAACAGAATTTCGAAGATTAAACTTTGTTAAATTTGGGTTGATTCTAGTAGCTATATTTACTAATACCACAAATGAAGTATCGCCAAGAGGATTTATTACTAAAAATCAAACCATTATAGCAACAACAAACCTGGAAGATGTTGTGGATGACTTTTGTCAAGAACTAAAAACCAAACTTATTGAACATGAGGGAAGAGGATCTGGCTGGAGTTTATTGCATATAGATGGCTTGGATATAAGAGTGCACAAACACGGGTATGGTGATAGAGGTAGTAGCTACATAGAGCTTCCAGAAAAGATTTCTAACACTAAAGCATGCATAAATGTACAAAATGAGGATAATGAATGCTTTAAGTATGCAATGTTGGTTAAGTTTATAGAAGATAAAAACATTTGTAGACCTAACGCTAAATACAATCAATTAAGAAAAAAGTACAACTTTAATGGTATGACGTATCCTGTTTCTTTATCAGATGTTAAGAGGTTTCAAAAACAAAATCCTGCAACATCTGTAAATGTTTTTGGCTTAGATAATTCAAATAATGTATACTCTCTCCAATTAGCACAAGTTGAAAGAACTGATCACACCGATCTGCTTCTCATAAAAGATGGAGATGTTTCTCATTTTGTATACATCAAGGATTTTAATGCTTTAGTTGCTAGACAAGTGTCGAAAGGCGAACATCTAATAACTGTATGTAAAAGATGTTTCTGCTTCTCAAGAGGATCTCTGCGAGGAAATCAATCAACATGGCTGCAAGAACATCAACTTCTTTGCAGTCAGAAGGAAGTCGCGCGAATATGTTTACCACCTCCAAGTCGTTGCAAAGTTGAATTTACAAAAGTTTGTCAGCAGTATCGAATACCTATTGTTGTGTATGCAGATTTCGAATCTTCACTTCTTCCTTTGGATATCGCTAATGCAGATCCAATTAGGCGAACCAAATATCAAATTCATCAACCAAACTCATACTGCATTTTAATAAAATCAACATTGAGTGAAAACCATTTACAGCTTTATGGTTTAACATCAATACCTCAAGTGTACAGAGGCGACGATGCTGCTGAACTGTTTGTAGATAAACTGTATGATATTGCAAACAAAGTGGAGGTATTGTACTCCCGTATTAAACCCATGCTCCCGCTAACAGATCTTCAAATGAGAGAGCACGCTTCTGCAACACAATGCTACCTGTGTGATGGTTGTTTTTCCTCTAATAATAACAAGGTACGCGACCATGATCACTTAACAGGCTTGTACCGCGGAGCTGCATGCAACCGATGTAACATTAATTACAAACTACCTCGCTTTATACCTGTTATTCTTCATAATTTGAGCGGGTATGATTCACATTTTATAGTTCCCCAGTTGGGAAGAGATAATGGCAGTATCGATGTACTAGCAACCAGCATTGAAAAATTTATTAGTTTTTCTAAAAAAGTAAATAAAATCAAATTGAGATTTGTTGACTCTCTACGATTCATGCTTTCTAGCCTAAGCAAATTAGTTGATAACTTAAAGAAAGAAGATCTAATTGAAACATCTAAGATTGTAGCTGCTGACAAGATGGATTTAGTGCTAAGGAAAGGAGTTTTCCCATACGAATACATAGACAGCTTAAGAAGATTTGAAGAAACCGTTACCACCTATAGAATCATTTTACAGTAAACTGAATGAAGAATGCATAACTCTTGAAGATTACCAACACGCCTGCAAGGTTTGGAAAGAACTAGGCATGAAGACCTTAGGGGATTACAGCGACTTCTATGTGAAGCTTGATGTAACACTTCTCTGCGATGTGATGGAGGAATTTCGTAATACTTGTATGGAAGCATAAGGTTTGGATCCATTACACTCATACACCTCTCCAGGTTTAGCTTGGCAGGCTATGTTAAAAGAGACCAAATGCAAACTGGATTTATTAAATGATATTGATATGGTATTGATGGTGGAATCTGGAGTTAGAGGAGGATTGACCCAAAGCGTTACAAGACATGTTAAGGCGAATAACAAGCATGTGCCTGATTATGATTGTAACAAAGACTCTTTATATATAGGATACTTTGATGCCAACAATTTGTACGGGTGGGCAATGAATAACCCGCTACATCACGGTAATTTTGCATGGGTGAACCCTGAAACTCTTAAGGACATATCAAGTATTCCAAAACTTGGTGAAATCGGATACATCCTAGAGTGTGATTTTGAATACCCCGAACAAATACACGACCACCATTACGATCTCCCTCTACTAGCTAGGTCAGAAGTTCCTCCTGAAGGTAAACACCCTAAATTAATGATGACTCTTAAACATAAAGAGAGATATGTTGCCCACTTTTGGATAGTGCAACAAGCATTAGAGTTAGGTCTTCGAATAACAAAAATTCATAGAGCTATTCAATTTTCTCAATCATGCTGGTTAAAACCCTATATTGAGTCAAATACAAAACGCAGAGCTGCTGCTACATCCGAATTTCAAAAGGACTTTTTTAAACTAATGAATAACTCGATTTTTGGAAAAACCTTAGAAAACAAGCGAAAACATAAAAATGTTAAGCTAATTTGTGATGCATCAAAATTGGAAGATTTAGTCAAGCAACCAAATTTTAAAACATCTATAATAATTAATCAAAATCTAGTTGCTGTTGCCATGAACCCTGCATTGATAGTTATGGACAGACCTTTGTATGTAGGTATGTCCATCTTAGATATTTCCAAGACCCACATGTATGATTTCCACTACAATAAAATGGTCCGCTTTTATGGTCGAGATAGAATCGGAATATCATACACGGATACCGACGCATTTATATATTGGATAAAAACAATCGATATGTATGAAGACCTTAAAACATTTCCCCACAATAATGATTTTGATTTTTCCGAGTACCCTATCACTCACCCAACTTACGATGGTGGTATAAATAAAAAGGTTCTAGGAAAGTTTAAAGATGAAACCAACAGTGTACCAATACATGAAATCGTGGCATTAATGTCAAAAGTATATGCAATAGAAACTAGCGATACAAGTAATATTATCAAAAAAGCAAAAAGTGTTAAAAAAATATTTCTAAAAAAGAAACTGCAGTTTGAAAACTACAAGAAGTGTCTTTTTGAAGGTGAAGAAGTAATTGCAACGTTTAACACCATACGAAGTTTTAATCATCAGTTATGCAGCGTAACCGAAAGGAAGAAGGCTCTGACAGCCAACGATAACAAACGACACATTCTTGAAAACAAAGTGCACACGCTACCTTTTGAACACTACTCACTCAACAGAATAGATGATTGAAATGTCTTTTACCAGCAATATTGAATAGCAAAAAAGCCCTTTTAAGGGCAAAAAATTTTTTTAGATTTTAAATGACCTTGACCCGATTTTAAAGGTAGCATATGTTAAAAGCTGTATTTAAATATTATTACACTGCAAGGTGTAAACAGTGATGATTGAATACTGTTAGAGGTTGCTTTGTATACCAAGATGACTCTTAAAAGTGAGGTTATTAACGAGCTGCACAAACCAGCTAGAATAAACTTTCCTAGGAGGAATACTATCCTAAAAGGAGTAAATGATTTGTATCAAGCAGATTTGATAGAGGTACAACCTTATAGCAGATTTAATAAAGGATTCCGTTACATTTTAACATTTATAAACTGTTTTACAAAAGTTGCCGATGCAGCTCCTTTAAAAGATAAAACAGGTAAAAGCGTTGCTGCAGCAATGGAAAGAATATTAAAAAGAGGGGGACATATAGTAAAACATTTACAAACTGATGATGGTAAGGAATATTGTAACAAAGTCTTTACGGATATGATGAAGAAATATAACATAAACCATTACTCAACAAAAAGTGAAAAGAAAGCAGCTATTATTGAAAGGTTTAACCGAACCCTAAAGGGAGCTATGTATAAAATGTTTTCAGTTAGAGGTAAGCATGTTTGGCATGATGTGTTGACAAAGTTAATTAGCGACTACAATAACACCTTCCACAGAACTATAGGAATGAAACCAGTTGAAGTAAGTAAGGAAAATGAAGAAGAAGTATTAAAAATTATTAAAAAGAACACCAAACCTAAGGATAATAAAAGAAAACCAAAAACTTACAATGTCGGAGATAAAGTACGCATAAGTAAGTATAAAGGTGTTTTCGATAAAAAGTATTTACCAAATTGGACGAATGAAGTCTTTACAATCCATCGAGTACAACTAACACATCCGGAAACATATATTTTAAAGGATAATAAAGGAGAGATTTTAGAAGGAGGTTTCTACGGTCATGAATTGTTAAAGTCTTTTGTTGGTGATGTTTACTTAGTAGAAAAGGTACTGAAAAGAAAGAAGGATAAGCTGTTAGTGCGATGGCTGGGGTTTAATAAAAGTCAGGATTCTTGGATTGATAAAAAGGATTTGGTTTTGGTTAAACACAGCAGTGTTATCAGAAACTTTGAATACGATAGAGATAGTTCTATTTGAGGAACATTTCAATGTAAATAACATAGATAATCTAACAGTAGACAAAGTTACTACCATAGTGGGAAAGCACGGTCCATTGCTGCCTGATACTGTTAGATGTTTAGTCACTGGACCATCCAATTGCGGAAAAACTAATGTTGTATTTAACCTCATCACAAATCCAAACGGATTAAGGTTTAACAACTTATATATTTTTAGCAAGTCCTTGCAACAACCAAAGTATCAATTGTTGCGCAAAATACTTTCTGAAATACCTGATGTAAGTATGTATGAATACGATAGTAACGAAAAAATATTGCAACCATCTCAAGCTAAACCTTATTCAATCTTTATATTTGATGATGTGTCTTGTGAAAACCATGATACAATTAGAAGCTATTTCTCAATGGGGAGACACAATAAAATAGATTGTATTTACATAGGTCAAACATACAGTGGGATAACTAAACAGCTTATACGCGATAATGTCAACCTTTTGATATTGTTCAAACAAGATGATACAAATCTGAAGCATGTATATAACGACCACGTTGGTGCAGACATGATTTATAACAAGTTCAAAGAGATATGTGGAAGAGCGTGGGAAGATATTTACAGATTTGTTGTGATAGATAAAGATCGTGAACTTAAAAGTGGACGATATCGCATAGGGTTTGATAAGTATGCAATATTACAATAATCTTTGATAAAAGTGTTCTCATTTACTACCGTTTACTCCTAATGTTAACATGGATGAGCAAGAAAGACTGTTAAAAGAGATAAATGCGCTAAGTGATTCTATTCGCCAGAAAAACAGAGCTTTGAGAATGGGTATAAGTGAGAGGGAGAAATATTTGGAAACAACCTTTAAACCAGTGATCCAGCCCCTTAAGGAACTAGTTCAAGGAGTAAGTCAAGCAAATCCTCCTACAGATGGTGATTTAATATTACCAGTACCAAAGTATGAAACGTATGAGAGTGATGAAATTAAAAATGAAGAATCTGAAACAACCGATGAGGATAGGGATCAGAGCGTGATAGATGAAGAAGAAGATACCTTAACAGACCCTACTGAGGTAACTAAAAGAGCAGACGATAGCGAACAAACAGAAGAAGAAGGGGAAGAAAGCGATATTCCTCCTTCCAACATTAGCAAGTTAGGATTAGATATAGCATTAACAGGTGTTCTAGGAAGAAAATATTTACTAAAAATGCTGCATTCAACACCTGTAACAAAAAAATATCATGTCTATGGTGCTCGACTTGATGAGGATGGTTTAAAGATAGGAAATAAAAACTTAAACGTTGATGAAAAAGATAACATATTGATTGGGGAAAAGAAATACAAAGGAACTAAAGGTTTATTTGAATTAATATTTAAATCCAAGCCAGAGAATTATACAAGAACAGATTTAAAAACATTTAGAGAAATTTGTCAACATACTAATGCACATCGTAAATCTTACGCTCCAGACGCTCCTTTACATAAAAATGTATCTTTAAAGTATAAAAATATAATATCTCAACTATTTTTACCCAGACGTAGTCAGTTAAAACGAAAAGCAACTTCTACTGAAAAAGTGAATATTCCCTCTAAAAGAAATAAAACTGGTGAAGGTTTATTGAAAAATGTTTATAGTACAAACATTATTTACTACAACAATATAAACAAACTGGTAACACGTATGAGATTATTGTATGAAGCGATGAAAGCTGGCCATACGGGTCTCGATAACGAATGGGTGGCATTAACTGCAGAACTTAGGAATAAAGGTGTTATAGAATAACAAATATATATTAAGGGTATTTTTTATATGCGCTGTCAGTACTCTGCTATAAATAGACATGAGAAGACGATCAAGGATTAGTCGTGATATACATCTCGTTAGAAAAGGTGGAGGAGTAGTATCTTCAACTTTATCCCGTATATTTAATCCTTTAAAAATATACCTGTTGGAGCAATTGTCAACACTGCGATAGACGCACTACCCATAGAGCTTCATCTTCCAGGAGGTTATCAATACTGCGGACCAGGAACAAAACTACAAAAAAGACTAGCCCGAGGAGATACCGGAATAAATAAATTGGATCAAGCGTGCAGAGAACACGATATAGCATACTCAAAGTTTAACGATTCTGCTAATAGAACAGTGGCAGACAAAATCCTAACAGAAAAAGCTTGGAATAGAGTGAAATCAATAGACGCTAGTGTTGGTGAAAGAGCAGCAGCTTTAGCGGTGGCAGCAGCTATGAAAGGGAAAACATCGTTTGGTGGTGGTAAAAGGAAAAGTAGAAAGCGGCCGCAGAAATCTGTTGGTGGTGCTTTAAGCAGGGGAAAGAAAAGGAACGCTAAGAAGAGGAACAGTAGGAAGACTTCAATATGGTCCATGTTAAAAAAGGGAAACGGTCTTTATTTAAAACCATACCGTGTGTACTAAACAATAAGGAAAAGCTAATATTACCAAATCAAGCGTTAAGTAATAAAGCCTTACTACAGTATGCAGCTTGTTTAAAAATACCATTCTTTAGAGGTGTTTTTATGAAAGACAACCTACCACGAGATATTAAAGTTAATGAAACCGGTGTTGTCAATCTTGATAATAGTGAAGGACCTGGAACCCATTGGGTATGTTACAAAAAACTTGGTAAGACTGTATTCTACTATGACAGTTTTGGAAACCTCCCACCTCCGAAAGAACTTGTACATTACTTTAACCCCGCTGATCATATATACTACAATTACACAAGACAACAACCGTCAGATACATCTATTTGTGGACATTTATGTTTAGAGTTCTTAGCTACAAGTGTTAGTCAGCTTTAAGATGTCTTCGTATACAGTGTCCTTTACAGGGAATTCATCAACATTGCGCAGTGTACTTTTTCCAGCGTTAAGATTGCAAAAAGGTAAATTGTGGGAAGCAGCACTGCTGGATTTTACAACGTACAACTCTATTCCAAACATAACAGAAAACGTTAATAATAAACTTCATTACTCTAAAAGTGTTGACAACAATGGAAAGGTAATGAAACTTGAAGAATTGCAATTACCAACAGGTTCATATGAGATAGATGATATAAATAAAATGTTACAAGAAAAGCTTGGTAAAGAAAACATTTCAATTACAGGCAACAACAACACTTTAAAAATGGAGATAAAATCCAAATATTTTATAGATTTTAGCAAGGAACATTCAATTGGCGGTTTATTAGGTTTTCCTAAATCAACGCCAATGCTAAAACCGAATGAGCGGTACACCGGTGAAAACACTGTGAATATTCTAAAGGTAAACGCTATCAATGTTGTATGTAATATTGTACAAGGATCATACAAAAATGGAGAAAATAGTCACATATTGCATACTTTCTACCCATCCGTTCCACCAGGTTTTAAAATTATTGAGAAACCTAATAATCTCGTGTACTTGCCGCTGAACACCAGTTACGTCTCAGACATCGTCCTGGACATAGTGGATCAAGACGGAAACGCTATTGACTTTAGAGAAGAGACTATTACTGTCAGGATTCATTTAAAAGCAAACGTGTAAAAATAATTAAATGGGATTATCTTTTAAAAAGACGGGATCAAGTATTAATAGAGCCAGTAGCTCATTGACAGCTGACGAGTTAACAAGTGATAATCGTCAATTTCTAGAAGATTTAGGATTTAAAATAAAAGACTATGGATATTCTGGATATAACCCACGGTCCAACATTCGACGAGAGCCTTTGGGAGAAGGAGTATCATACACACAACCCTTACACTTCATCGAAATTAAACAATAATGATGAAATTCGTATCCCTATTCAGCAACAAGACATCTACATTCTACCATCAGAGAGCTATCTCTATGTCAAAGGGAAAATTACCAAGAAGGATGGAATAACGACCGGAAGTACTGTACCTTTTATCAATAATCCTATAGCCTATTTGTTTGATGAAATCAGGTATGAATTATCAGGTGTTACTGTTGACTCTACTAAAAAAGTTGGTATTGCCACAACATTGAAAGGATTAACATCTATAACTCCGAATGAAAGCTGCTTTCTGCAAGTGGCAGGATGGATTGCACCGAAAAAGGAAAGTATTGCGCCAAACAATGATGGGAGTTTTGATTTTCATATACCACTAAAACTTCTGCTAGGTTTTGCTGAAGACTACAAACGTATAATCATCAACGTTAAACAAGAATTAGTGCTTTTACGCGCACCAAACGATAAAGATGCAATTGTAGCCCCTGCAGGCGCTACAAATGACAACTTAGAATGGAGCTTAACCCTACAGAAAGTTGTATGGAGAGTACCGCACCTAAGACTATCAGATACTCATAGAATTACTTTGCTAAAACAGCTGAAGGCGGATCGTGACATTGTTCTACCTTTCAGAAGTTGGGAATTGCATGAATATCCAATTCTCCCTGCAACGCAACGACACTCATGGACTGTAAAGACATCAACTCATTTAGAAAAGCCTAGATATGTAATATTTGGCATGCAAACTAATCGAAGAAACAACATCACAGCTAACGCAGGACAATTTGATCATTGCAAGTTGACAAATTGTAAACTGTTTTTAAATTCACAATTTTTCCCATATGACAACTTACACATTTCCTTTGATAAGAAGAGATATAGTGTGTTGTATGAAATGTACGCACGGTTCCAGAACTCATATTATGGTAAAGTAAACACTCCACTGTTGTCTACTGAAGAATTCAATTCCATAGCGCCTATTGTAGTCATAGATTGTTCTAAACAAAATGAATCTGTAAAATCGTCTAGTGTTGATATAAAGTTAGAACTTGAGTTTGAAGCCAATGTCCCGAACAATACAAGTGCGTACTGTTTGATTCTACATGACAAGATCGTGACATATACGCCTTTAACAGGAGTTGTTAAAATGGTATTGTAGGAAAAGATTTAAAATTGTTCTTTATTCTCTAAAGAGGGTATAAATAGCTGAACTGTGCACACATTTTTAGTTAGTCACGAGCTGTGATAGAGACAACACTGCACATCCACCATGAGTGATACTTCAGAGACACCATTATTGGATAATGGAATGGAAGAGTCGACAACCGTTGAAGCAGAGGAGCAAAACGCAAAGGTTATAAACAAGAAGAAAAGGAAGATTGAACATGAAGCTCCGATTACGCTTTTAGCAGAAGTTTTTCTCCGAGTTATGTACCCTATATCGACTTGTATGAGTAAATGTTTTTCTGCAGGTCTTGTTAAGTCTTTGGGATATTTACCTACTGTTATCTTACACCATGGACCAAAATCTGTCCAGTTTTCAGAGACGGCTTGGGACTCATTTGTTAAACATTTACACCTAATTGAATGCTATTTAGCCAACAATATAATCGGGCGAAAAACTAATGTAAGATTGTTGGATAGTGACATTGAGATTGATGTTGTTAAGCAACGTGGAGACCAGCAAGTACGAATAAGAAACTTAAGCAAACACGAAGATAAACTACAATTGACACAGCAAGAATTCTTTATTTTAAATGCCATTGCTTCACCTGTAACCAGATATGTAAAGCAATTAGCATTTTCAGAACCGATTCTTCAAGATTATTTAATACATACAATGGAAACACAACCTGATGTACCTATACTCTATAGTCCTATCGACACATCCATCTTTAACAGAATCCCTTACGAAGTTGAATTGTGGCGAGGTTTAAGAGATTATATAACTAAGCCTGACAAACAAGACCCGCAGAATGAACATATGTATTCAAAGGAGAACCTTTCAGAGTAAAGTGTCATACTTGTATCTGTGGGAGTAGGCCTATCTGGGGATGGTGCCCACGTTAAATAAACACCAACGCGCCGGGAACTGTACGGCATGATATAAAAACGTATCTACCGTGATGCGGAAACCAGTTCACTTTGTTGTTACAATGAGTAACAATATACACTCAGCTTCAGTTAGATTCAGCGAAAATGTTCACATTATTAAGGAGAACCCTTGTGTGGTAGAATTCCAGGCTTTTATAGGAGATGATAAAAAGTATATTATCAAAGAGTTGGTTTTTATTGATATAAATAATGGAGTTGACTATATATTTTTATTTAAACCGCCATTTGACTTCAAAACATTAAGTAAAAGAGCGAAGATTACAAACAGATGGTTAACAAATAATTATCATCACATCAAATGGGAAGAAGGTTTTAGCGATTATGACACCCTAGATAACATTATGTACCACTTCTGTTCAAAGTTTAAAACATTTTATACCACAGGAGCAGAAAAGCGTAATTGGATTCAATTGTTTACGTCTGGAAATGTTTATAATACAGCTATTGATAAAGCTTTTAAACTACATAGAGATATAGCATGTATTTCCGTTCAAAACCATGCACATATGTATGTCAATTGTGCGTTGAAAAAAGCTAAGCGTTTGGTGGGGTTTTTACAAGATCCGTTAGATTGTTGCAGTGGTGGGGATATTGGAGGGTATATATACACCACAACACCACTGACAATGCATCAGTATTACTCTGACTTTACAGAGGAAACATCTACATCAGCTTCAGATGGCATCTCCACAGTACCTTCAAACGTTGGTTGAGCAATTCAATGCTCAATCCAAATCTTCGGTGCTGCTAACGAAAAGGTGCTCAGAACTCAAAGAGCACAAGCACTACATCATTCACCACATTAGAAAGATTGATACAGCTGTCCGTGACGCAGTATTAGTTGCATTAAGTGATGCACCATACGTTCCAGGTGATGAACCCAAGTTTCAAGTCTTCCTACCAAAACGCTTTGTACATCTACTGCAGAATGAAGACGTGAGGAATATTCAGCCAGGAGCGCTCTATCTCATCTCCCATGGTGTGAGTGGGAACAATTCTACAGAACTCTCTCTTCACCTTTCATCATCTAGTCAATAGTTATAAGACTTTTGTATTTTTTTATTGATAAGACATGATTGTAATTGTGGAAATAAACTTTACTTTTTTAAAAACTCGTTTGGGTGACCTTGACCTACTTTCTGTCTTGTATAAAACAGCTTGTTCCAATGGAAAGATTGTAGTGTCAGTATGAGTGTGGACAAGTTTGGTCGATTTGATCATAGTGTAGCAAAGACCCAGTCTGAGGCCCATAACGCAGTAAATGCCGCTTATGTGCAAAAGAATTGTCTATCATTATCAGATGTAAACGATCATTATGATGCTAAAAACAGAACTATTAGAAATGTTTCCACACCCCTTCTACAGAATGATGCAGCAAATATGCAATTTGTACGGAATTATAGTTTAAAAAGGACTTCTGACATGCAATTTTCAGCTAATAACAAATTTATAAGAGAGTTGTGTGATCCAGTCTTAAATTCGGATGCTGCAACTATGGGTTTTGTTAAAAGGTCGTCCTTAAAAAGGACTCATCCTGACGGAGACATTGATATAGAAGGGAAATTGCTTAGAAACCTTGGTAATCCCGTTTTACCTACAGATGCTGTTAATATGGAATATGTATTATTAAACACTCCAAGACAGCATAGTGACCATTGGACGTTTGATAATAAAAAATTGAGCAATGTTCAAGACCCTACTTATGACGGGGAAGCTGTCAATTTACGATCACTAAAGCAGTTAGGTTTAATCAGAACATTTGAAGCTAAGAGTCATTATGATGCTAAAGATTATAGAATTGTTCATGTAGGTAATTCCAAAGATGATAATGACGCCGTTAATGTAAAGGTGTTAAAAGATTATGTTGCAAGATATATCACGCATCATGAGGGACAATTGGAACGGTTATCTTCAGCAATATTTGATTATATTCATCGATCTTTAGGGAAGTCTGCTGAGCTAGGTATAACAAACACAAACTATTTGGATTGGGATAAAATACTTAATAAAAAGATATTGGAAGAAGATGAGTCAGAAGACCACATAAGGCAAAAAGACCGCATGACGTCACTCCATCACTTTGAAGTATAAAAGGAAGTGCACGTTCATTTTACAATCATTCCATTTTCTACATTCAACTGTGTCGGTCACATACTACCAACCAAAAATGAATACCAACATGGTGATGATTATGTTTGAATTACGGTTCTGCAAACGCACCTGGTCTCCACAGTGTGAAAGTGTTCTTAACATGATGGCTGAGTTAGCCCAGAACATTGAGGACAGGAAGAAACGCTTTAAGTGTACTGAGGTGACCATCTCTAGATATGGTGTACATTTTATTGAATGTCTTTGGGCAAATCCTGATACAAATGTAGGCCCTGATTGCTGCGTTTGCAGCCGCATAAAATATGATGAATACAAATTTGTTAAATTGTTTGAAAGACTTGGCCCCAGTGAATGTGGAGAAGATTTGTATAGACGATTGATTGGATATATAAAAGGTGATGACTCAGAAGTTGAGAAGAAAAAGGATGAAGAACCAGTGGTACGAGTAAAGCAATTATGGATGAGATCTGTGAAATGACAGGGGGCTTATAGTATATATATGACGAGGATTTTAGACTTTAGACGAAATTTAACACGCTAGGAGGATTAATGCAACCCCCACCACATGATGTTACCCCCACCATGATTTTTTTCTTATATATTACAGTTCGCTGCTTTCTAACATCACTTGCACGCCAGCAGTCGAAGCAATCACATTCAATATGAACACAAATATGGAGCTGGAGTTGCTTAACGTAAGGTTAGCAAAATCTTCTTGGAGTTCTGAGGCACTGGTAAAGTTGATTGCTCTGGAGGACTTGTATAATGCAGTACTGAGCCAGATGATGGGGAGTGAAGAAGTTGCAAGCTCTACAGCGGACTTCAGGGTTGATGTACACAAAGACGACTCAGACAAGGAGAACACATCACCCAGATCCTGAGCCAGCACTAAGTAGTTTGTTACTGTAGGTTTAGTCTGTAAGATGTACATATTGTAAACATTTGTAATATTTTAAATAAAGTAAAAGAAAAAGGCTTCTTTCAAAAAACACACAAATGACCTTGACCCACAAATTATCCCTGTGACGTACTAACCTACGTCACCATGACGTCATTGTGACGTCACCATGACGTCACCGTGACGTCACAAAACTCACCTGTCAAACCATTTGATTTACGTGAGCCAGCACCGGCAAATTACACTACTTACGCTGTTGCACAACCCCAAACTCTGTCTCCATCGACCTCTTTACGTCGTCCGCCAAACTGTCGCGGTGTTTTTCCCACAATGTGAGAGGACTACTTACTTGGCAAAACACCAACATGATGGCAAGTAGTTCGCGGATCTTGGACGGGGAGTCTGAGAGTGAAACTTCTTCTAGTGTTCGATCCCAGTGAGTGTCGTCTTCGAGCAAACCAAGAGCTGTAGATGCAGACTGAAACGTTTGGTGGACCACTCCATTTATGTTCCTAAAATATTCAAATGACGTAGGCCCTTTAACTTCGTATAGGAGAAGGCGTAGAAAATAGCACTCAGAGTTATTAGCGTGAACAGTATATACCCTGCCTAAAACCTGATCTTTTTTCACCCCGGGATAGCCTGGTACTGATTTCCCTTGCTTTCTTCTATAAAAGGTATTCGAACGACGTTCGCAAGGTATAAGAATCGAGACCAATAGATTTCGGGGTTGTCCAGGGAAGTACCCTAGGACCTCTTCTGTTTCTTATTTATATTAATAATTTATCTAAAATTAATATCACATCCAAATTATTTTTCTTTGCAGATGATACAGCTTTTCTGGTCGAACAAAAATCATGGTTGGAGACCTTTAATTGTGCAACTCAAGATTTGAGTCTAATAAAAACTTGGTTTGACCAAAATAAGTTAAAAATGAATATCTCCAAAACCAAATGTTTACCAATTGCACTGAGGGAAGGGAGTGAGCCACCAATGGGGCTAACCTTAAGAGTTCACACATGTGGCAATTATATGAATTATAATTGTGACTGTTACAAAGTAGATAGAGTCAGCCAATATAAATATCTTGGAGTTATATATGACAATAAGTTAAAATGGGATCTTCATATTGCCTATATTAATAAAAAAATTAGAAAGTTAATTTTTGCCTTCAAGCAACTTCATGGAGTTTTAGATTTTAATTCAATTAAGTCTGTTTATTATGCACACGTTCAATCAGTATTACAATATGGCATTATATGCTGGGGAGGAGCTTACAGAACTCACATAGAACAACTCAATAAAAGCCAGAAATATTTACTTAAAATCATCATTGGCAAAGGCAAATCGTTTCCATCAATTGAATTATTTAAAACCACAAAAGTTCTAACAATTAGACAACTATTTATTCGTACTCTTATGCTTTTTATTCGTACTCGGAAATTATTAAATTTTTCTGTCAACTTGCATCATTATGAAACGCGGCATGCAGTAAGCTTAAACCCCTTAGTTCCAAAAATTTTCAAAACAGTTAATTATACTTGTTCACATTACATTGCTCACCTGTTGTTTAGAAATTTACCGAACCCTCTTAAATTTCCACAAGTTAGCTTATATGTTTATAAAACAATGATAACCAATTGGCTTATGGACCTGGAGGAGGAATCGGTTGAGGCCCTGATCAGTTCTGAGTATAGATGACCGCTTCATAACATTGCACTTCCTTCGTCCCTCTGACTTTCTGCCTCTTGCTCTTTGATTTCATTTTACTGCATAGTTCTTTTTTTCCCCTTTTTCCATTGTGTTTATTTTTTTTATATATACATATATACATTTTTTTTCTTTCATAATAACCCTAATCAAAAGCATTTAACATTTTCTTGTTTTAAATACCATCCAAAATTGTTTGGATTTTATTTTTATTAAATTGCCATAACTCATCAAATTGTGTATTTTATTCAGTTTGAATTTTTTATTTAATCCTGAATAAGAGTAGTCCATTAGTTTTAGTATTAATTGTTCAATGTACTGTTTAAGATTGAGCTTTTTTTTTATTCTCTATTTTTATTTTTGAATTAAAGAACTCCCTTCCACGCACAAGCCTTGGGCTTATGTGGAAGGTACTCACATATAAAACATGTAGATTTTTTTCTTTCTTTTTTTCATCTACCTTTTGTATAACCTTGTAAGTGATATATATCGATGAATTTATTTTCTTCATATAACTATGTATCTATGTAACCTTATGATTTATATTTGAGTGAGTAAATAAAGATTTTGATTTGATTTGATTTGATAAGAAGGTCAAAGTGCCCTGCCATGTCATCACCAGAGAACTTAAGTCTTTTTATTTCCTGAACCTCATCCCCATAACAGGCTAAGAGTTTTCTGTCACGAAAGAGCTCGAACTTATAAGGAAAGACCTCTGCTGCAACCATGAGCTCACAAAAGGTTCCATAGAAGTAAGGCTGTGACATGTCGGCGATGTACTGACGTTTAGTTCTGTAAGGGACTTTATTTATGGTCAAAGTGTAAGGCTTGTTGTTGTTGTTGTGTAAGTTGTTGGACACGTGACGCACAATGTCAGCGCGCACTCGGAGTGTTAGTGAAGCTGTATAGTGGACCAGATAAGATAAAGAGGAGAAAAGGCAAGCCCCATCCCCAGTGATCTTTATGACATGGTGAGGTACTGCCACACCATCAATATCGAATGTTTCAATAACCATTGTCGTGCAACTGTTCAGAAAAAGTATTAAGATGAATAAAGAAAAATTTAGCTTTGTATTTTAGAAGAAGAAGAAGATGAAGTGAAAAGGTTCAAACCCAAGCAGATGATCTAGAATTGAAGCAAGCAGTAAGTAAAAGAAGCAAATAGTTAACAGAATAAAATACCAATATAAACTCATGTAGTAAGGGAACACCCTACCTAAAGTGAAGTGGCCGGAGTTGTAACTACAGCGTTATGTCAACTGTATCAAGTTTGAACCAGGAGAACTATTAAGAATGTCAGAGTTATGACATGAAAAAAGGTAAAAAAATGATGGTATGAAAGGATGTGAGGCAATCGAATACTATGGTAGCAAATAGTGGGGCAAAAGAAAATATTTAAGAAAAAGTAGGTAGTATTCAGAAGCAATAAGCAATGGACAGAACTGAACAAACAGCAAAGCAGTGTTCAGGTCAAAAGCGTGTACTGGACTGATATGAGCCGAGTCGTACTGCGGTGCGGTGCTGGTGAGGTGCGGGGAGTGGGAGGGAGGGCAGAGGTCAACTGATAAGAACCGGCCTTCTAGTGAACAGCCAAGACTGCTATCGCTAATTTACAATCAGCCGAAGAATCATAGTATCAAGTTTATTTGTGATCTGTTGTCTAGGTTTAGAAAATATACAACAATCGTCAAGTATCGAGTTTTTTGCTGTTTGGTTTGAAACGTGATTGAAATGTGTTTTTTTTATAAGCACTTATGCAAAGTATAAAGAGTTATAGTGCCGAGCAGAACCAAACTTGTTGTAAAACTTTTATTACAGTTCATTTAAGACCTAAAAGAAAGCTTAGCACCAATTTTAGTTGCGATCTGCTTTGTAAGTTCAGAAAAAACGTCCCAGAATTCATCTTAGACCTAAAAGGAAATTTAGCACCAGATTTTCTTTTAATCTAATGTTTAGGTTCAGAAAATTCGAAAATTAAACGTCGCGTTTCACGCGGTTTGGTCGAGAACCCGATTTAATTTTTTGAAACAGTTTCTCAGAGAGAACCTACAACTCTAGAGAAAGCTACATACCAATTTGCATTCGAATCAGTTCCTTAATCATAATCCGTAGCGAAGCATGGGTACTTTCTGCTAGTTCTTTATAGTGCTGAAATGACCCGAACTTTGTGAAAACTTTTTTCTAGACTTCATCTAAGACCTAAAAGGAAGCTTGGTACCAAGTTTTGTTGCAATGTGATTTGTAGGTTTACAAAAAATACATAAATTTAAAAGTCGCGTTTTTCGCGGTTTGGTCGCGAACCTGATTGAATTTTTTGAAACCATTTCTTAGCGAGCACCTACTACCCTAGAGGAAGCTACGTACCAAGTTTCATACGAATCCGTTCGGTGGTTTTTGAGATTTCGTGTTTAGTCAGTGAGTGAGTGAGTGAGTGGTATTTGGCTTACATATGTATAGATAAGTAAACATAAGTTTAGAACAATTGTAAATACAGTATAGGTAAAATAACTATAAATATTTCGTGAAATAAAATATTTAAATATATGGCTTGGTATTCTTTCGAATATGCAAATATCATTTTACACGCGTAATTACATTAAACGAACTAATTGTTTTGCTGAAAAATATAAAGTTTTGTAATTTTATGTTCAACAAAACCAAAATAAACATGTCCCAGAATAATTTCCGTCGCAATCAAGAACCAAGAGACTTGGAAACAATCAACATGTCCCTGGTGACTAATATAGGCCGGGACAAGTTAGATTGGCCATTAGAGGCAGTTAAACAGGGCCTTTGTCGTATGCTGTTGTTTATTGTAGGCAACTACATTTGTTGAAAGTGTACAACTATTTGTTAGTGAATCGTTACCACAGTATGTGTAAAGGTGTGGGTGGGTGGATTACTACTACGGTACGTGTAGGAGAAGGTGAGTAAGCCAATAGCAATATGTGTGATCCTAACGCATAACCACACATGTAACATAAATGAAAGCTATAAAATGTAATAAATTAAAATAGGTAATTCAAAAACATAATCAGTCAAATAACAAATATAAATGGTCAAAGCATTAACATAGATTTGCAATAATTAGTCGTAAATAAATTAATTAATAGTAACAAATAATGTACAAAATAATTAATAATTTTTAATTATCAGGGCTAATTTCATAAACAGTTTCTACAACGCCAAACTAAGTAATCGATTTTTTATTTATAGTTTATTTTGATGTTATTACAGATAAGCTATGGATTATTGTGCGCATTAGAATTATGGATTTAACAAGCAAAACATGACACGTCCATTTTCTTACCGTCCGTTACAGTAATTACATCACAACTTTTAGTAAAAGTAGATGCTGTCTCTGGAATATAATTAGTTAACTTATATAAAAATGTTATTATTATTGAAATTATGTACTCGGTGTTTATAAAAACCACTTCAAGGCTTCGAGATATGGTTACATACTCGAATATTAAAAATTTTCGTATACATATATGGCTTAGGTATAAGCCATCACGATGGTGAGTTTGTGCCAGGAGTAAAACATTTTTAACAGATTCCATTCTTAATTGGATGTAGACGTGAGTAAAGTGATATGTGAATTTTTTTAATTATTGAGAGAGACCTAAATCCACAAGAGTGTATTGGGAGTTAGGCTACTGTGTGTGTAAATAGTAATCGAGGTCATGCTACCAGAGATTACTATTTAAAATTTTTGAGGTCAGAATGACTCATGAATCGCAACCAGCAATTTTCAGTGCCATTTTTCACAGGGAATCAATTCTTGGATTTATGTTACCCAATTTGCTCGTATGTATAACTATAAACATTTTAAATTAAAAAGAATGATGGATAGCCAAATGTTGAACGGCTTTAATCTGCTAGGCCACAGAAATAAAAAAAATAAATACTTCAAAAGTTTTTCTTCAAGTGAATTGATGTTAAATTCCAATTTTAATTAAAATTGAAATATCTTCTAAGACATTAGGGTTACTATACCTAAAAAACTTAGCACGCTTAAAATAATAACGTTGTAGAAATCTTTTAGTATTATTTACTTAATGGTACTCGAATTGTTATCGACCTTTGTATTAATTAAAAAGACAATAAATATGACGTATATTATAGTTTTATACTAAATACTTTGAAGCAGTAATTTTTTAACAATAATAATTTTACAGAAACTTTTGACATTTTAACATAACATTATAAATTTAAATACTGTACAGTATTATTTAACTTGACCTTGAATAGTTGATAACATTCAGATTGTCCAAATTTATTATGTCATAAAATTTTACTCTTTGAAAAAACTACTTTATTTTACAAAGTAAAATACTTTTAAACCGTGTACATTAAGAATATTACGTATTTGGATCATAAAAAAAAACCAAAAAAAACACAAAATATTAGGAATGAAAATTAAATTAGAAGCAAACAGCAGTTGCATACATCGTCCCATAACTTGGTATAGTTTGTCTAACACAAGCTGTAGTTAATGAACCCCAGTTGACTTACAGATAGAAGTTTACCGTTATACTTCTCTGATGAACTTCTCTGATTACTTGACAAAACATACATCAAACTTTGTATTTCCATAATTTATTTAGGTTAATTTACTTATATGTTTCTCTTCACATTAACTTGCTGTTCCTTTTTATGTACTATAATATATTTCATAAATAATTTTTTGGGGGAAGATTTTTTTCGTGTCCACAGCATATATTTAAGGTTGTACGCATCCCCTTAATAGTACTAAACTAGCATCAATCCTTGTAGCTGGACCATCGCATATTTGTAATCTCCCAGCTATGCTTCTGCACATGTGAACGATCATCAAGCCCAAAATCAATTGGGAAAGTTCTTGATGCTTTTCCCCATTCTCCACATAGGCTAGTCCTGGTTTAATTAGGAATCCAAATTCCCATAATTCGATTTTTTCAAAGGCATAGATAGAACTTCAATAAAGTACACTGGGAGGCCTTTACCACCAGTATTGAGGATAACATACCAATGTACCAATACCAATGTACGTGTATGGGTGGGCGGGTGGGTCAGTACCACTGTACGTGTATGGGTGGGCGGGTGGGTCAAAACCACTGTACGTGTATGGGTATGTATGTATCTGTATCTCTTTCATTCCTGAGATATTACATTTTGTGTGTGTGCGTGCGTATGTGCGCGTGTGTGTGTGTGTGTGTGTGTGTGTGTGTGCGTGCGCGCGCGCGCGCGCGTGTGTGTGTGTGTGTCGTAGCTAACATGTTTAATAACATCCGAACCCGAAACATGTTTAATAACATGTATTGAAATGCACGATTTAATAAAAATGTAAAGTGTCAGATAGAAATATATAGCTAAACCAAATTACCATGAGGAAAAATGCAGCAGAACATCTGAGACCCACCCGCCCACCCATACACGTACCTTGGTATTGACCCACTAGCCTACCAATAGACGTACAGTGGTATTGTCCCACCCGCCCACCCATACACGTACCTTGGCATTGACCCACTAGCCTACCAATAGACGTACAGTGGTATTGTCCCACCCGCCCACCCATACACGTACTTTGGTATTGACCCACTAGCCTACCAATAGACGTACAGTGGTATTGTCCCACCCGCCCACCCATACACGTACCTTGGTATTGACCCACTAGCCTACCAATAGACGTACAGTGGTATTGTCCCACCCGCCCACCCATACACGTACCTTGGTATTGACCCACTAGCCTACCAATAGACGTACAGTGGTATTGTCCCACCCAATGTACCAGTAAAATATTAATATGTACCAGTAAAATATGTACAGTAAAATATTACAACACCACTGTATGTGTATGAGTGGGCGGGTGGGTCAATACCACTGCATGTGTATGAGTGGGCTGGTGAGTCATTACCACTGTATGTGTATGAGTGGGCGTGTGGGTCAATACCACTGTACGTGTATGGGTGGGCGGGTGAGTCATTACCACTGTATGTGTATGAGTGGGCTAGTGGGTCAATACCACTGTACGTGTATGGGTGGGCGGCTAGGTCAATACCACTGTATGTGTATGAGTGGGCTAGTGGGTCATTACCACTGTATGTGTATGAGTTGGCTGGTGGGTCAATACCACTGTACGTGTATGGGTGGGTGGTTGGGTCAATACCATTGTACGTGTATGTGTGGGCAGGTGGGTTGACTGTCCTCCGTGAGGCAAAGGCCAAAGCTCAAAAAGATCAAGAGAGCAGAGTATGTAGGACTAGTAAAAAGTTTATATTTGCTTCAAGGATTGCTGTTTCTGATGCTACTCAAGGTGCCAGCCTTTTTATGTAGGTGGTCTTAAGAGGGGTTGTCAGTATTGCTCAACATTGTATTTTAAACCCGAGACAAATACAGCTGGAAAGTTCACTCTCTGTTGCTATGATGGAAAACTCAAGCGTCCACCTTCTACTAGACTTTACTGTTTCACAAGTTTCATATTGTCCATTGCTAAAATTTTCTGATATAAGTGTATACCAGGATGGAGTAACGATTCAAACGACCTTTACATAGAGTTTAATACCACCGAACACACCATCACAGCTAATTTGCTGCTGCACTCTCTAGACAGTGCCAGGAGAAAAATGGGTTAAAACTGTTAAAGATATAAACTTTACCAAATATCTCACCAAATACTAGCTGGACCATAGAGTGCAACAGTTTTGATGGACGAAATACATTCCTTATTAACGATCCATCAATACTTATTGGTGGGATGAACCTCCCTCGTAGGAAAGTGGACATTATTGAATCGGTTCCGAAGTGGAGTGGATAGATATAACTACTGGAAATATAAATGAGGATCGACAGTAGATCAGTCATTTGATTTTGGAGAGTCTATCCAAACAATAGGTCACATAGTTACAGAGTGCACCTTGCGCTTTTTACGGAGGGATGAGCCAGCATAAATAGAATCAGTGAGGCAGGTCTTAAATGGCTTGATGGACAGTATTTATCTTTTTGACAGGAGATAATTTGTTATATATTTATTTATTTTTTTTACTATATTTTTACTATATAATATGTAATTTATTTTAAATTTTTACTATAATTTATTGACTTTTTTACTTGTTGCCCAATTATAAAACTCAGCTTATATAATTTTTAATTAAAAAAATTATGATAATAATGGAAGCTGACAAATAAATATTCAATATACATATATTTTATAAATACTATTTTTACTATTTAAATATGTCATATGTACCGGTTCGTTTGACCAGTACATTTCGTTGCTTTCGTCGTTGTCTGCCAGGCTGCCTGAGACCACTCGTGCCCGGCGATTCACTTTACTTAGGTGGCCGTTGGCTCGGACTCGTTCGTTCCGTGTTCTAGCTCTTGTCTGTCAGGTTGGCCGTCATTCTACTGGTTTCTCAGCGGCCGATCTTCTAACATGTCCGGCTAGACTCCTTAAACGTAAGTGTTCATTTTGTAATTTCTAATATCTAATCACCCTTTTGGTGAAAATACTTTTGTTTCAATGATAATATTAATCGGGCTTAGTTGTGTTTTCAGGGTTTTGTTCAATTTATGTTCTTTGTCGAGATATTTGTTAACTTAGGTTCGAGCCACGTGCTCAATGTTACCTTTTTAGCATTAATTGCTTTTTATATCTGGCTTTATAATTAAGGGTAGTTCTGTATAATTTTTTTGAGCCTTTTTACAGTTGGAGTTACCGATTTATCATATTTTTGTTCATTGACAATAACCTAGCCTATCTGTATAGTTTGATTTTCATGTTATAACCTATTGCTTCTGTATCAATAGCCTGGTTTTCAGTTTGTAATTTTTAGTTCCATATACGTAATTAATTCTTTGGTAATTTGTTAAGTATTAATTTGTTTTAAATATGATTTTCCAACAAAATTTTTTATAGCCTAAAAATGGATCTTTTATTTTATAGTGTGCTCCAATCATGTACAATTTTGTCTGTTCTTGTTTTGTTTTGCCATTTCATGTTATTAGTTGTTATGTGTAGTATTTTTGGTTTTGGGCTGTACTGTTTTTAATGTGCTGTGGTTTGGCCTTGCAGTCCAGGGTCCTTGAGTGGGACGTTCTCCCTCAGCCTGCCGTCCAGGGATGGTCGACCATCTACACTGCAAGCCTGGCCTGAGGACCATATTAAATACACGCACAGGGGTATTGAGATACACGCACTGTGATATTGATATATATGGGTGGGTGGGCGGGTTAATACTACTGTACGTGTATGGGCGAGCGGGCGGGTTAATATCACTGTCCGTGTATGGGTGGGCGGGTGGGTATTATTTGTAGTCTAAAGTTACTGGCGAGGTGTAACGAGCGCAGCGAGTAACGGGATTAGCACGCGTAGCGTGCAGGGATGTTCCCTAGTTAACATTATTATGATTAATTGAAAGTAAATAGGCATATGCTGAAAAATTAAGTTATTTTTAGAGAGATTTGCACTATCATCTATTCACTTTAGACTACAAATAATACCCACCCGCCCACCCATACACGGACAGTGATATTAACCCGCCCGTACACCATTGGCGTATTGGCGACTCTCCTGCCCCACCTAAATCTTTGGGTAGGAGTCTTCTGTCCTCAGGTCAGTGCGTTCCATGTTGTTTTTCCCAGTGGCTGAGCTGGGGGTGGTAATATTAAAGAAAAGTAAAGGAAAATAAACAAACAAAATCAAACAGTGAAAAGGGAAATTGTGAAGAAAAAAAATTTGGATGAACAATGGATTATTAGGCCTAGGCCTAGGAACTGGCCATGAATCTGTACAGTGTTGGCAGGAAACACAGCCATGGGGTTTCACATTTTTATTTTTAGAATTGAAAAAGAAGGGTTTTTAAAATAACAAAAAGATTTTGTTAATATTTATTGTTGTTGTTAATCTTTAGTTTATTTTATTGTTATAGTTATTCAAATTTTGATATTTTGTTAGGTCCTACTGTTAAACTATAGTATTCTTTATCTTTATGTTTAAGCCTAGTGAGTTAGTTAAGTGTTATTTATTTTGTTTGTTGTAGTATGTTTTGAAGTGAATTTTTACTAAAACGGTACCGGGTTATATTTTATTTTTAATTACTTTTTTTTTATGTTCACCACAAGGGGATTATTGGTTGTCTTTTACTTAACTTCCTATTTGGAGCTGCCCAGGGATTCCGGCTTACTCCCTGGCCTCGATGGAATCATGGGATGTGGGCTAAATTGCCGGGTTAATTGTTGTTATCCAAAAGTTTTCTAAATTTTCACTTTTAATTGGGTCTTTAATTTCTTACGTTTTGGGTGTCTCCGGCTAAACTGCAGATAGGCCAAGCAGTTTGTAATTGTTATATTTTGGTATTTGTAGCGTTAAGTGTTTTTGTAGCTTTTGTCATTATCTTGTTAATTTTAGTGTTTCTTGTTATTTATTTAAGTGCGAATTCATATTGGGGCCTTCTGCCAATTAATATTGTAACCTTCTATCTGCCAGTTTTGCATTTTTGACTTGATAATAAATTAGTTTTGCTCAGCTGCCGAGTTTTATTTTAACCCTTCATCTGCCGCCCATGATCCCATCGCTTGACTTGTTTTGAGCCATCCCCCAGTTGGCACGCTTTCCAGGTTTGGTGGGGGGATAGGTCTCAATTGGTAGCAGAGCGTGGATGCCTAAAAAAAAAAAAAATATATATATATATATATAGGCAAGCCGCTTTTTTACTTTGTTGAATGGGTTTCATGGGTGGATTGGAGTGGTCGGCAGTGGCTCGGTAGGCTGAGGGTTTTGTTCGTCTTGGACACTGGAGTTATCGTTTTTATGTATTGTTGAGATTTGTTACGTTCGAGATGGCCTATATGCAGAATGTTGCACTCCTAGTGAAGGAGGAATTGATTTTTGAGTTAAGGTCACGTGGGGTGACTCCGGAGGGTGATGTTTTGAATATCCGGAGGTTGCTGCGGGAGCAGTTGTCCGTGGGTACAGCGGTGGATTGGTCTGATCTACTGGAGGTTGGGGAGGAGTTGTTGGTTTGTAAACGTAGGTTGGAAGATTGGGAAGGGGTGTTAGAAAATTTGCAGTTAGAACCTCCAGTGGGTCGTGACCGGGCCTGCCATCTTGCACGTTTAGGGCATCTGCTTGCCCGCTTACGGCTGGTCAACCGGGCACCAGGGTTGGAACCGTTGGATAGGGCGTGGATCTTGGAGAGTGTGTCTAGGCTGGACGGCATCCCAAACTCCTTTACCTATTCTTCTGAAGGCATCATTACATTTTAAGATCGTAGGATTTTCCTGAAGGTGGGGTTTTCTG